>UYYA01005099.1:0-40738 GCA_900624975.1 Angiostrongylus costaricensis
GAGAAGGAGTCCGACGTTTCCATCAGGAAGCCTAGCTAAGAGTAAACCAATACCAGGATCCACCACCGTCTTAGTATCAAAGTCGCACGGTGGTAAATTAATGAATTAAAACGAGGAACAAAATTTCTGTTCATTGTCAGATAAATCACGCAAAAAATGTCTCCATTCAGCAAAGCAAAAACAAGGAGACGTAGTCTTTTTATGAATGTCATAATACAATATATTATTCAGATGATGAGAAAGGAATCAAGTATTTTACCACTAACTAAAAAACTCTTCGGACTACGTAAAACGTCTGCGACTTAAGACTTTCGGAAAAAAAGGGAAAACTAGGAAGAAACTAATTAGCTGGAAAAAGCACCCACCTTGGGGTGTTTGGCCGGCTGGCTGGAATGTACGAAGAGTTCCACGCGGCTTCGCGTCGAACATCGGCTTAAGATTTGTACAACGAGCGACACTACAGGAAAAATTCTCGTGTGAGAGAAGAAAAACGGTTTTAACTAGAAAAATTACTGGTAAAATCTCTTTAAAAATTTCTTTAAAACTGATTACTTTAGTAAGATAGAGGGTTTACATTGCCAGTGAAGTTTCTTGTTTCGTGTGGGTTTCATAATCCTTGGTTGGTGCTCATAGGTATAGACCTACAGCATACTGGAAACAGTTCATCCTCTGGCAGTATCGTCTATGACAAGAAACTATCAGATGCTTTCTTACAGATAAGGAAACAGTGGCCTCCATCCTAATCCTAGGATTAAAATTGATTTCATGAAAAATTCGGATTAGTTTTAGGGTATCTTCACCTCATGCGTGTCGTTGGTCTACCCTGTCGTGTAAGGCTTATTTCAGATTTTAACATATAACCAGAAAACAAGGAAATGGGTGCGAAATGATCACTGTTCTGTGTATGTCGTTAACGATGAAAATGCTGCTATAGCACTTAGGCCAGTGCGCCGCAATCTGGCAGTTGCCATTGGAAACTATGTCTATTAGTCAGTTCTCGGTACCAAATATTTACTAGAACGAAGCAGAATGACCGCGTTCCTAGAAAGCTGCCACGTGGGACTTCTTCCTGTTCGTCACAAAGCAACATCGAAAGCTTGGAGAAATAAACGTTTATGTGATAACAGTAATCCAACAAAAGCGAAATGGCAGTATTCATACCATCAGTGTAAAAATATAAGAAACAACGTGATCGAAAGGTAGAGCAAGTATAGAGAGCAAGTGAATTAACTGGCAATTGCAGAATATCTCACATAGCACTGTTGTGGTGCTGTGATAACGAAATAGTGACACTGTACACAGCTGGCCACGAAGCATTGTAGCTAGGAAGAGGAGAACACTGCCCTTGTCTTTCAAGAGAACAATAACCAATCCGCAGGACGGAGCCTATAGTATGGCTAGAAATAGATACACGGGGCGCAACAGTAAAGATGAAGGGGTATATCCACAGTACAAAAATGGTTGAAGTGGTTAATCGGGATGAAGAGGTGCAAAAATGTTCTACGCAATAGGTGCGTAGCCATGAAGTGCTATAAAATACAGCGATTGGTTTGTGCTAGGGAAGATGAGGTGCAAACGTTCATATAATCAAAAATTGGTAAGTGACGTGAGGAAGAGCGGATGTGAATATTAGAATAGAAACATACGACAGAATCAAGGAATAAAAACTATTCAGGCAATATTCGGTGGAAGTGTTCCCCAGGGCGGTCTACAGTAAACTTGGGCTTTCCACGCTCTGACGATGGCGAAACCTGCTGGAACGTCAGCTTTGCTGAAATAATGAATAGAGTAAAGCCCTAATACTTGCTCATCAAGAGAACAGTGAATCACTTGCATAATTGTTACTATCATTGGCCCGTATAAGAAGCGCACCATGATGAAGATTAGTTAAGGATTGAAAACAAAGAGTGAAGGAAATGGTGATGACCTATCCATGATTTCACTGAACCAAAAAAATCATAGAAAGATATAAGGTCCTGCTAATCTTGCTAACTGATGGTCCACGAATTACGTGATTCGTTTTGCACTATAAGCATCATCCTGAGAATCTTTCAGATATCTGCTAACTTCTGCACCTAATATCTGCGGATAGTTGGTGTTCGTAGGTATGGAACTGCGGCATTCTGGAAATAGCTTACGGACTAAAGTCGTGCTGGTGCCCAATGGCAACGAATCTAGTGACAAGCCAGGAAATCATGGTCCTATCAACACCGATATATGTGACCACCATCCGAGAAGGTTTTCGCACGGCTTCCATTTCGGCACTTCAGAAGAAAATTCACTCGATTAATAGAAAAGAGCTCTGAAATTGAACGCTGCAGCGCTCAAGAAAATCGACAAGAGATGAGATAACCAATGAATAGCAATGAGATTCGCCGTTAACAATTAAAAAAGCACACAATCAACAGTTCGTAGCAAATTTTCTCTTCATTTGAGTATTAATCGTTCAAGACATGCATTGTTTTCCTGTGAAAGTGGACATAAAAGCCTGTTTGAGCTGAATTTAAGGAGAAATTCGTATGAATTTTTACCTATCTACTACCGTGTCCTTGGCCCACACAGGCGTATATAATTTATTTCCGATGTAAAAGATATTATTTCAAAAAAAAATAAACCTACGAGAACCTACTAAAATGTCACAAAATCATGGATGCATGGATGACCCCTTCATGCGTGTTGTTACCACTGGTGATGTTGACCAGTTGACAAAGCGCAACAGAATGAAGTTGACTGAAGGACTGAAATAAACCTTTCAGAGGTCTGCTAACATCAACATAGAAACGTTTCGCTGTTATCACACACAGCGGATGACCACTGGTATTCGACGTTCCATCTGGACATAAGACGAGATGATAGGCTGGAGAAATACGGTGATGGCATAACAGCGAATATGAAGTGCCAAAAAATCGTACAAAGATTTGAGGTCAAGCTAATTGGCGATCGTCTACGAAGTGCGTGATTCATTGTGTACTATGGACATCAATTTCGCTGTTATCACACACACCAGATGACCACTGGTATTCGACGTTCCATCTGGACATAAGACGAGATGATAGCATATGACCAAACAGTCATCACCCTTACAGAATCCAGAACCCCAAATGCTAAATCTCCGAAACCCAGTTCCGGTTCTGATTAAAGTGAACACGAAAAAGAATAGAAAAATACTTGGCAAAGACCGTTGCAAGAATCCTTTTCTTAAAAGAAACGAGAGCAGTGATGGGGAACCGCGCTTTTGAGTGAATATCGTCCGAAGTGACTACAACGTCCGGAGGCAACCTCTAGTCACATCTATCCATATTGAGATGATTTGAAGCACTGCCTTGCGAGATCAATCAAAGGTGTAGTCAGCAGCCTCGTCGTCTGTGTTTGCGAGTATGACACGCGACTGCCGTTTTCTACTGGTGTTCTATTCTGTAGTCAAGAATGAACTACAACTAGTTCCCACCGAAATCGGAACACTTTCATTCCGAACACCACCACAAATGATGTTCAACGCATGTAACACGTTATCTTTCACTTCGCTGTGTTCTTGTTTAGCAAATATCCTCGCTAGGATCAGAGATTTCTAACAATATTTCAGTGTTATGGCCACGCTAAATGAACTCACAAGACACTCGATAATTTCCCGTTATATGCAACTTTCAAACGAATACGACCAACTCAATTAGAGCTTCTTTTACATGTTTTGCAAATATCTCTTCACCTAGGTGATGATTAAGCCACGCCATCTTACAGTAAGGAGTCCACTTTCGCGCCAGTTCTCATCGCAATCAACACAATGGTCTGCAATGTAACCAAAAGCCAAGATGCGTTGTATAAGGAACTCGCTCGTACCCGATAGTACGCCGTTTTTCAAGGCGATACAGCAGTTCTGAAGCCATCCAGTGATTACAATTAGTTAAAAAAACGTGCTCTAGTTATGTTCATCTCGACTGACAGGTACTGACTTGGTGTTTTCGCTTCAATTCGTGCCATTTTAACATCAAGAGAGCGCTTGATGATTTTTTAAACAATGTACTCCTGTTTTATAGGAAGTGTATTTCCTTGATTTGTTTCGTCCAGTTCACAGTGTTCAGTACACTTTAACAGAATCCGGCGAAAATCTATTGTTATGAATTGTCCAAACTCTACCTGACTGACAGTTATGTGCGTCATCTCTTCTGTACGATTCGCCATAAACCTAAGAGCACATGAAGCATTCACACGTGCTTCCTGTGAAGGCGTATCGTTTCCAACAGTAGTGGAGGAAGGACCTGAAAAAAATATAATCGACTTTTTGGCTTCGCTTCACCGATTGTAACCATTGTCTTCCACTAGTAACACTCGTTACTGTTCTCATAATTTATGTCAGCGCACGTATTTTGTTGTTTCAGTGCGATTTCCCTGTTGGAGGTTCGTAACTAGAAAAGCCATGACTGGTTCCGCGTTCCAATCTGGTAATCCACACAAAAGCAAATGCACGCAAAGCAGATCCTGACAAACTACACATCGCCGCTTTCGTGCCAAAAATGGTAAAAAATAATAGCCCTCCTAGCCAAAGGGTAAGGGTGTTCGTGTTCCTCGAGCGATCGCAGTAGAATAAGCATTTCCGATTCCACTCAGCTACCATAAGAGATTGCGTTTGCGTCCGGCTTGAGTAAGTCGACGAACAAGGACTTTACAGGGAATACAGGTAGTACATTATTATTGTCGTTATCCGCTCTCTATACTATCCAATGAAGGACCCTCAGCCAATTATTCCTTAGGTGCGAATGCAGGTAGGATGAAGAGTGTAGTTAAATGCTGAATAAGAGCAATTTTGCACCTCCCATGAAGCACAGATTTCTTCACATGATATTGCGGTGTTTGATGTGCGACTGCGAGGCGGCATATATGACATCAAATACTATTATTTAGATAGATGGAGAACTTTTCAAGAGAGACAGCTCTCTTTGGTTATTCATCGAAAACAGGAAAAATCAACTTCGCTGTTCGTCTGCGCACGGGTGATCCCCAATACAATACCTTTAAGTGCAGAGAGTATAAAGAGATGGTTAAAATATCTGACCAATCCTGATAGCGAAAATCTAGATCACTGGAATGTTTCGTTGAAGTTATAATGATGCGAAGAGGAAAAGCTGAGTGGAAAACTCCTACAGAATCTCGACGATGAATGAAGTGGAAGAATTCTTAACGACTGAATATCATCGGAAAATACCATAGTCTGAAAGTATTCCTCTTTTATTCCCTTCGCTAAATTCTTTTTCCTCTTTCTTGAGCAAACAGAATTCACTACGCAAGTGTGGATAATCACCTGATACCTGTCACCTGTAGCCCCGTTAACCGTATAGTGATTCCAGCGAGCTCCCCAAAATTTTCCACTTTTTTTCGTTTGCAAGAGTAGCGCAGAGTGGGTTCTGCTCGCACTTGGCATCATATCCTTATTCTAAGCTTTTCGTGAGGAACAATGACCATCGAGTTGATAGTGTTTTTGAAGTGCGTGTAACACTCCAAGCGATTCAGGCACTAACGGCTCTTGTCCATCGATTGCCGTTTATACGCATTACGTGTCCGGCACATTTTACCTTCAACTGTTTGGCGGGCAGAACGGCATCTTTGATTCTTGATCGTTGACGCACATCGGATTTTCGAACAACTTCCTTTCCTTGTGTGAAACGGATACCTCAGCCATTGTCGCTCGTTCGCATGTTCAATAACGCCGAGTGATTTTTCGTCTTCTTACGCAGCGACCAGGTTTCTGATGCATACGTTAAGGCAATCACAGAGTTGTGTGGCTTTCTCAAAGTCGGGAAGGATTNGTTTCACTCTCAAGTTGTCTATTTCAGTGCTCGCATTTCCTTTTTAAGGGTGGCGGTAAATAATTCTAGCAAGATGGTGTTGCCTTGCCTAACTCCTCTTCTGACGTCGATGCTAATATCGCGGTGGACTGGCGATATTTTGTTTTTTAAATTTTTGTACAAGACACGAAGAATCTTTACGCACTGAGTAGAGGCTCCTTGACCATTAAGGGCTTTCATGACTGTTTCTGTCTCAATTGTATCGAAGGACTTCTTTAGATTGATGAGGGTGAGGTAGAGCGGTTTTTCGTACTTTCGAGATACTTCAATGAGTTTTGATATCGTGTGGATGTGGCCCACCGTACTAAATCCTTTTCGAAACCCTGCTTGCTCACATGGCTGCCCTTCGTGCAGTGTCGTGCCAATTCTGTTTAGGATGACTCAAGTGAAAAGCTTTTAGACGGCAGACAACAAGCAGATTGGGCGATAGTTGTCTATACTCTGCAAGTCACACTTCTTGAACAACAACACTGTCTTAATGGGTCTTCCACTGAGTAGAGACCCTGCATTCAGACAGGCAACGTGTGAACGGTCGAGCCAGTGTGTTTAGGAGCACTCTCTCGTGAACTCTGAGTAAGAGTTCCGTCATTTTATTATCGAATTTCATCTAGAAAGGAGGCAATTTCGGCAACGAGCTTCTGTGAAATACTGCCTCGAACGCAAATGAGAAGTTCCTTTTAACCTTGGATATCACGCTTGAAGCATATCGCAGTCCGACGACCAGAACACCTTCGTCCCGTGAGATGCGAAGGTATCACTAAAAAGGAATCGATGTTCTTATGGTGCACGAATATTGTTCAATTGTTCTTCTGTTCAGCGAAAGGTGAAATCCTTATAGAGCACTCCATTCAACTCTTAACCTCCAGAAATGAGCAGTTGAGGAAAATTCGCACTCTACTTCAACGTCACCATCCGTTTTTATGGATAAGTCGACTTCAAATGAAAGAAGTATGAAATCCCTTTGCTTTTAGATCTTTAAAGATGATGCAACTCAAAAGAGCTAAAACAACCAACGATGCTCCATATCACGAAGACCAATGAATGTGGTAGTGTCGAACTCTTCCGCCAAGGTTGGAGAAAATCATTTGTCAATTTAAAAATCCCGAAAGCCACTACAATATTTGGATAGTAGCGATGTTCGACTCATTTGAGGCAAACAGATATGGCGATGCAGTTTGGTCATTGTTGTGTACTTAGTTTTGTTCCGAAATACTCGATCCTCGAGTTATCCACGGACGCGTTACATTTCTCTTCTACGTAAGAGCACAATCACTTGCCAAAACATGAAGCCCGATGATCATCAACATATATGAGTGGCACATACCCAATATATTTTACTGAAACAGTTGAAAAAAGAATGTAAAGAATTAAATGGTGACGATTAAAAATTGGTCCCAGTTCAACGCATGAAACTAACTTCTACGCGGTAACTACGATTCTCACAAGGCGTGTATACACCTTATAGAAGCGCGATATATTGATTCCACTTGCAGCATTGTCGAGGTGACTGAACGTGAGTATGGCCAATACAAATGGCAGCGAAGCACCTATTTACAAAGGCAGCGTTTTTTAAGGTTTAAGATAACCATGGCAGGAATATACAAACTCCATAGAGACATGGGCATTGACAACCATGAAGGTGGAATGGAAGCTGCGGCCATGGGAGCCTTCTAGGCCACGTCCAACACTGCACTGCCCTATAGCCTCCAAGATTCAGACATAAAGAAGGTTACGACCAAATACCCTGAGAGCGCTATCAAAGCATGTGCGGCAATTTTTTTATTATTCTTCATGTTTTTCATAGACGAAGGATCTAAAATTACCACTGATATGCCAGCACGTAACAAAATGAAAGCAACTGCAACATTAAAACTAGACAAAGTTAATAGTTTTTTAAAAAGCGGCCTTCTCCTAGCCTCATCACTACTAATCAATACGCATTCCTTCATATATGAGTTAACACCAGGTCGACAAAGTAGAATTCGGCTAACACTTGGAAGTCTTCTTCTTGCTCGAAGGCGATGTTCTGAGTAGGTGTTCCACAGTCGTTCGCAATCTCTATTTTATCACCCTCGTTACAAGACAATGAAAAAAACAGAACAAATTCCGCAATTCCACAAATTGCTTCTGGACGCGTCGCTCTAGCGCATATCTCAAAACTACGCACTTCACAGACGAATTCGACGACTTAACCGTGTGGTGCTCCTATTAACACAACAAATACCAGGTTTTGAATGAAGAAGGTGACCTTTCTTAAATACCCATAATAGAGCCGTATTTAATCTGATCTCTCTTTCTCCAACCAAACCCAAATCTTTGTGGAAAAGTAGCTTGACAAATTGTTGAGGCTTTAGGTGATTTATTGAGTAACTTTGAGTCGCATTTTCAAAATATCTGTGAGAAATTATGAGACCAAGGACTCAGAAGCGCTTCAAAAATGCTGTGCAATAAATCGCATCGGTCACCAAGTAATTTTTGATATGCTTAGCTTCCTAGCCATAATTTATAATTCTAATCATATTAGTATGAATGTCGCAAAACGCTGCACGAACAATTCTCCCTGGAGTCCTGAGATAGCTGGGTTGGAGCGTACCGAGTTAGAATTAAAATAATTATATTACCAATGCTATTAGTACTAGTGTTTACAAGTAGTGTTGAGATTCGTAAATAATACATTAGTAGCTGAATAATATGCATAAAAATCCTCTCCATGGCCCCTTCTTCATATGCGCGAAATTTTTCGAAGGGTTATATTTTAAGGAATGAAACGATGAAGGATAAAGTTCTTGGGGTTGATCAATCCCTGAGGGATGCCCATGCATTCGACTTCATTAAGGATAGTTGGAGGTAACTGAACACATGTCTGGCCTTTACAATGAATCCCGGTGGCCTACCGATGTATCGAAGCAGTGCTGCTATACTCCCAGACAAGTATGGTAACAATTTGCAGACTCAGAAGGGATGGAAGTCTTGGTGGGCCATGGGCGCGGGGATCGATTCCACGTGTGTGCCGCAGAGGCGCCTCCAACCACTGCGCTACACGAAAATGGATGCGAAATTCAAAAAACAATTTATAGTACAGAGAAAAACAGTTGTAGGTAGTATAGAAAAGTGCTCACCTTGACAAATTAGGTGCTATGCACTCTGTCTGATTTTGTGCGTGGCGCTATCGGCGCCCTTCACGCCTTTCTTATTCTGCCCGCGGGACTGTTTCTAAAAACCAGAAATTGCACGACAGCATTGATTTTCATTAATGATTTATAAACCGGAGCAAGTCGAGATAATTTTGCTAACTTCCGTTTATAATCATTGAACTCGTTGACCAGCTTGTAATTAATGACCTAAATTCCTTTCGCATTTGGCGTAGCTTTTGCATTGCAGATTTCAGCATTAAACAAACACATGTTACCTTGTCGCAAACTCTATTTATATAGGAGAATTCAACTTTCGTTGATGGCGAAGGCCGCTTTTTGTGCAACAACTACTATTTTGCGGCATTAAATGACGCATCTCTTTTAGAAGCTGTTGGAACTTTCATTGAATGAAACGAAAAGCAGAGCTTAGCTGACGATAAGGCCAGATTTAAATTGGAAAGAAAAAGATTTATAGGTTCCAAAACGAGGATATCTTCCTCAGAACGTAAGAAATCTACCAATTAAACATTCCTGACAACTTTCTAGATCTTCACACTCTAAATCTTCAATAAATATCATGCTAGACTTGACAGAAGAAAACTACTACTCTAAAATAACCACCCTATCCAACATGGTAAGAAGTCAACCGTGAAAGGATAAACTATAAAGCTCTCGGCACTGTTCTATTCCTCAGGGATGCAGCACGCATTCGTCCCCATCAAGCATCATTACAGGTGATTCAATGCATATATGGCCTTTACAATGAATCGTGGTGGCCTACCGATGTATCGAGTCAGTGCTCCTATTTTCCCAGACAAGTATGGTATCAATTTGAGGACCCCGAAAGGACCGAAGACTTGGCATTCCTGCGGCGTAGGATTGATCCCACGTGTAACGCAGAGCGCTACTAACCACTACACTAGAATACATGGACATTGAAGGCAAACGTGCATATAGAAAATTTTCCATCAGAAATGGTCAACGAGCCTCTCAATGACAATTGTGTTTTCGGTGTGGAGAAGATGAACTGCAAATTTGACTTTGTTACTAGGGAAAGTTTGGGGATAATTGTGCTCTTTCCTCTATACTCTCTTTGATAAGTGAGTTCCGTTTCACAACTTTTAACAAAATCTTCTTTCATTTCCTCCAGACAGCTTTGATACATAGACATTTTTAGAGCCGACTATGATTTATAGCACCGACAACAATTGAAACACTAAAAAACTACGATTATTTCAGTTTCACGCTCCAGAATGGGAGAGCGCGTAGCGTAGCGATGGGATGCGCCCTGCAAAACACATGGGTTCGATCCCTGCTCTCAGATCCACCAAGCCCTCTATCCCTCGGGGATCCTGCGAATTGCTACCGCACTTTGTTTGGAAGCACAGCAGCATTGGGACGATACATCGCTAGGCCACCGCGAGTCATTGTAAGAGTAAAATGTGCATTTAATCACCTCCAACAATGCTTATTGAAGTCGAAATCGCGGTGTATTCCTCTTGGATTGATCAACGTCGGGAGCCTTTTTAATGCTGTAGAATAGCGAGCAAATACATGTCCTTCCACATGTGAAAGTGAGCGAATTTTGGTTTGACAGACTTAGGCCAACAACCCAATACTGCACAAGTTCATTCACTTCTACAAAAGCTGTACCGTCACTAAGCTAGTGAAACTATTTGATTATTGTGTTTGGTTTCAAAAACAAGTAAACTTGGAGTGGAACCAACTAACCTGGCAAATAATAAGGTCGAAGCAGTCCCATGAATAGTCGGTCAATTTCGCTAACCTCGGGACAGATTGCCGAAATCTGCTTCTCGTCACGCTCAGCTCGCGAGCGGTCGCGAAGCGGCGATCCCGCGCACGACACTTGCTCAATCTGTATTCTTTCTTGATAAGCTTGCACGAGGTTGATAAATATATTTGCAGAATGTGAAGAACAAGCAATGCCACTTTCCGTAGATACGGGTTCAATCGATATTCATCCAGCACCTTCCCGCGAGGGAGAGCGAGAGTGCTAGAATTTCCTGCATATAAAGAATTAGACCATGGAGAGGACTATACATGCTACCCAGTTATTAATGTTTAAATTCCGAATCTCAATACTACTGATAAATACTAATAATAATAACAATAAAACCACAAATATTGTTAGCATTACAGATTTTGCCTAGCAAGTGCTGCACATAAAAAAGTGCTTGGTGACCAATGGAATTTATTGCACTGCATTTTGAATCGGCTCCTAAACCTTACTCTCATAATCTTAACTCAACTCTTTTATTTACTGCCTTTTTCTTCTTAATGGCAGGGTATCTTGTGAAATATAACTCGTATGAAATGCTGAGATATTTGCANAGCGATGGGATGCGCCCTGCAAAACACATGGGTTCGATCCCTGCTCTCAGATCCACCAAGCCCTCTATCCCTCGGGGATCCTGCGAATTGCTACCGCACTTTGTTTGGAAGCACAGCAGCATTGGGACGATACATCGCTAGGCCACCGCGAGTCATTGTAAGAGTAAAATGTGCATTTAATCACCTCCAACAATGCTTATTGAAGTCGAAATCGCGGTGTATTCCTCTTGGATTGATCAACGTCGGGAGCCTTTTTAATGCTGTAGAATAGCGAGCAAATACATGTCCTTCCACATGTGAAAGTGAGCGAATTTTGGTTTGACAGACTTAGGCCAACAACCCAATACTGCACAAGTTCATTCACTTCTACAAAAGCTGTACCGTCACTAAGCTAGTGAAACTATTTGATTATTGTGTTTGGTTTCAAAAACAAGTAAACTTGGAGTGGAACCAACTAACCTTGCAAAAAATAAGGTCGAAGCAGTCCCATGAATAGTCGGTCAATTTCGCTAACCTCGGGACAGATTGCCGAAATCAGCTTCGTGTCACAGACACCTCGCGCGCGGTCACGAAGCGGCTATGCAGCGCACGAAGAGTAGCTCGAACCAGTGCATTTCCCATCTTTTTGATACATCGTACGTGCAATGGGAGCGTGCAACCAGTTGTCGGAGGTGTACTGCGATGCATATGGGGTCGATCCCGACGCTCACGGCTTGCCTAGGCCTCCATCGCTCCGGGATACGCAAACTGATACCGGCATTGTCTGAGAGGATGGCAGCACTGGCTCGATACATGAGTAGGCAATGGCGAGTCATTGTAAAGACAACAAATGCATTCAGTCAGATCCAGCGATGCTTAATGAAGTCGAATGCATGGTGTATCCCTTAGGAATTGATCACCGCAAAGAGCTTTATCCTTCTAACCATTATTGATACACTACATAAATACTAGATAGCTTTTCGTTTGTATGCCACGCGAAAGCAGAAATAGTAGTAGTCTTATGATTCTGACCGAAGTCATCTCATTGTTGTTAGTGTGCGAGGGAAATAGTAATATTTTATGAAACGACTTCCATTTAACGTCGACGATGAGTGCTCAATGTTTTCTCCCGTTGATTGGTTTGCGTAGCTTGCGACTACGGATGTCCCTCATATAAATGAACCGGAGCCGGTTACTTTCGAGGCTACGTGGCCCGTCCCTAGGTGGAGGATAGTGGGTTAATCGCGGATCAAAAGCGACCTTTGCTTCCCTGAGAAGCAGGTGGAACCAGAGGATGGGCCCCCTGTTCCTGCTGCGCTGATTTGGCACATACTTTGTGTATTTGCTAGGCGCATTTACGCATGAATGTGTGAGTGAGCTCTAGTCTATGCAGATTGCATTCTACGAGTCAATTCGTCCAAAAGCCTGCAATCAAGCGACAGGGAAGTATGTGGGAGGCGGTTAGGAGCTCCGACCAACAAATAAGCTCCACGTCCACTCTGGGAGAGCCTGGCAAGCTACTCGTGAGTATATCCAGCCCCACGCTCAGAACCCAGCAAGCTATACGTCGGTATCAAAAATGCTATACACAGTAAAAAAAACGGGCTTCATTTCCCTGACCTCGAAAGAGTCCACAATTTCGCAGCGTTGGGTAGTACGAGTACGGAGAGTTTGCTAAAATCTCAGTGCCAATAGAAGCTGTCTGGATTGCAGAAAACTAAGGTGACGGTCTGTACCACCTGCAATGTACGTACACTTGCATAGCAGTCCTCGATAGAAGACTTGCTCATGCAAGCGAGAAGGATAAGGTACGACGTCATCGGCCTGGCCGAGACGAGGAGACGCCAGCCTTTCAACGCAGTCTATGACACCGAAGGAGAACTGTTCCTCGGAACATGCAACAGTAGAGGAGTCGGCGGCGTTGGCGTTCTCGTCAGCATGAGTTTGTCCATGAACATCGATTCATTCGGACAGCTTACAACCCGAATCGGACGTTTACAATTAAGAAGACCTAGATCAATTCCGGCTTTGACAATTTTCGTCGTTTACGCGCCGACATCAAGCAATGACGAAGAAGAGTTCGAAGCATTCTATATGGGCTTGGAGAAGCTCTACAGAGAAGACCACACACTCTTCAAAGTCATTATTGCAGATTTCAACACAAAGATTGGACTAAGAAGAACGTTAACGGTTTAATTCGGTGAAGTCCAGTGATGGCCGAAATTGAAGAATCTGACTAAGCCTTCGGTGAACTCTGACTGATTAGTGATTTGATGATGCTTTTGAAGACATTCACGAGGAAGAACGATGTCCTCAGTTGGGCGAAAAATGTGCTAAGTTTTCGTTTCCGACTTCTTTCTAATTTCTTTATCATTATTTTTCCGTTTTTCGTGATAGTCTTCCATTTCGTTAATTGAAGCATCCAAAGTTGAGAGTTATCTTCGATCAAGTAGCATTGCAGAATGGCTATGAAGAAAGTGGAATGCGGAGGAAAATGTGACATGTTGCTGTCAACGGAAATAGTAAGCATGCAAACCCTCCCTTCCTGGAGTTCCTACGAATGTTGTTTTCCCACAGATTAAGTACATGACACCATTATCAAGCATTGCCTAAAGCTTTCTAAGCGCACGAGGTATCTTTTGCGACCATCTCCCCATTTCACAGCTGGGTTCATAACAGAACACATCTTTCTGTAGATTAATGCCACCGCGAGTTTTATCACTATAACTCTTACTTTGTTGTGCTACAGTAATACCGTGCAATGCTGTTATATTTCACATTATATTCCAAATTAGTTGAGTTAAGAAGGTTTAGAGGGATACTAAAGAAAAAACGGAAAAAAGTGGAGCTGAGCTCTACGTTTTGGGTGGCAAAATTTATAATGAAACGGTAGACAGTGTCCTCTACAGATGTATCGCAAAAATGGACCTTGATTCACTAGCACTGCACCTGTTTGTCAGTGTTTTCGGTAAATAACAGGATTAGGTATTGGGCCGATGGTGAATTAAGCACTTGAACACTCCTAGTGACGTATCGTAGTGTTGGCGTACTTTTGCTGACGACGACCACTGCGGCCTCCGTTGTGAAGTTTAGGCTGGGTTCACATCAGCTGAATCACCAGTTCACTAGATTTCTGAACGAATGACGCTCATATTATCCTAACTTACCACGTGGCTTGTTAACAATAAAATTCGCATCTGGTTAATACGAACAATGTTTGGTCATGAATGTGCACTAGAAAGGCAGAAAAAAACGTTCAGAATTCCACCCGTGAATGACATTCCTATAATAGCTACTGTCGTATTCCCACAATTCATTTTCAGTTGCTGGTTGCATGTAAGAATCGATTCCATCTTTACTTTGTAGTTTGCGAAATAAATCTTCTCATACTCCTCTAACTACATTGTGTCTTCATATACTTTTCCTCCATGTTCCGATGGAAACACAATGCATACAGTGGCTGGTGCTCTAAATCTCCGCATGAACTTTCAGGAGTGAAGCCGATGCATAGGAGCTAGCTACTATCTGTGATGATCACCCGCGAAATCCGTGGTGCTGTTAACTCGTGATTTCACAGGAAATTACGCTCTATAAGCAATTATTTCAGTATATCAATGAGGACAGAACATTCTAGGATATTTACAGCACAAGAAAGAAAAGTGAAGGGGTCCTGAATTCCGCAAATCGCTTCAGGATGCGTCTCTATGGCGAATATCCCTATGTTACTCAGTTTTTTCACGAATGGACTATTTAATCATTCAATCCTAGCGCAGGAATCAAAAACATCAACGCGCAAAACTCTTGAGGCGTTTTGGATAAATTTAAAAAATTCAAAGATGAACCGGAAGGACGAATGCCTCACTATCACGCCTCACCTTACGCCATATTTCAAGATGATATTTTGACCCTGGGGTATGTCTGCTCGCGACCCCACGTGAACTACGTGTGGGCAAGTCCCCCACGTAGCATCACGGTGAGTGGCCTTTCTGTTCAATATGGCGTCTATTTGAAAGTTTGATTTTCATCAGCACTTTAACCTATTTTTCCACCGAATAATAAAAATGTTCTAATGTAAAATACGTCCAGGCTCTGAGGAAGGCGAAGTCGTCGAAACTTCAGCCATCGATCAATAACATCAAAAACAACGACAACGACAACGAAGACCTGTACCAACCTCGTGTCAGCTTAAGATCTATTTATAGGTGTCGTATATAATTCGATCTCTCTCTGTCCAACCAAATCTAAATCCTTGTGGAAGAATAGCTTGATAAGCTTTGAAAGTTTTAGGAAATTTATTAAGTGACTTTGCGTGGTTCTCAAAATAACTGTGGAAAATTATGAGAGTAAGGTTTGGGAGCAGCTTCAAAAATGCAGTGCAATAGATCGCATCGGTCGCCAAGCACTTTTTTATGCGCAGTGCTTGCTAAACAAAATCTGTAGTGCTAACAATATTTGTGGTCTTAACTCTTTTATTTACTGCCTTTTTCTTCTTAATGGCAGGGTATGTTGTGAAATATAACTCGCATGAAGTGCTGAGATATTTGCAAAACTCCGGACCAAAGGTGTATGCAGTGGGGAACGAACACGCGCTGTTGTCTTTACCGGGGAGCAGCGCACTTCACCACTACACCATCCGGGTCCTTCGCTTTGCATGTATCTCAGCTAGTTCTATCGATCTTTTTTCCCGTTGACGGGTGATTGCTGATGGCAAAAAGATCGATAGAACTAGCTGAGATACATGCAAGGCGAAGGACCCGGATGGTGTAGTGGTGAAGTGCGCTGCTTTACATTAATAACTGGGTAACAAATATAGAAGTCCTCTCCATGGTCTAATTCTTTATATGCATAAGATTCTAGCACTCTCGTTCTCCCCGCAGGAAAGTGTTGGATGAACAAACGCTTCAGGTAATCCTCACTAATATCAGAAGGATTTACGCAGCTTCCCCACCTTCAAGGTTGAATTAGTAACGACGAGGTTTTCGAAACCAATACTGTGCTGTTCATTCCTTAAGACATCGTTGGTCCCGTACCTCACTAGTCTTTCGAGCTGGATGCTCTAGGTACCATTAAATCGAGGAGGTGAGTGGGATTTTCGGGTTTCTCAGTTGATCGCTGACTTGTTGCAAAGTCCGAAAGCGGCCCACGTTGCTGTCCGTCTTCTGCCTAATTTCCTTCTTCAGTTTTTCTCTATGTTCAGTGACCAACCAAGACATACATGGTGGTCTCTATCGGTGAACCATCCAGTTTGATCTGATCGCCTTCGAACCATGGATTTTTCATGAACTATGCCTACTTCCAGTTTATGCACGGCTAACCTTTTTTTCGACTTTATTAAGCTCATTTGACAGCGTCTCTGACTGGTTAGTGCTTCTTGAAGGCATAGCGATGTCGTCGGTGAGGTGGATATTTGATGAGAATTTACCACTAATTCGTATGCGTTCTCATCCTAAGTGTATTAGCTATCTATTGCAGAGCGAACCAAACTGTTTGATCATACTCGCCTCGTCGAACCTCTTTTCCTAGAGGCGTGGCAACAGCTCGATGGAAAAGCTGCACACTCGCAGTGCACTTCCGTCCACAGTCGCATAGAGTTCTAACGAGCAGGTTGTTTGGGCTACAAACTTCAATAACGCTAAAGACGGTTACGATGCGGCTCATAGCGCATATAGCAACTATTCCCAGAATAGTTTCTATTTCTTTCTATATATTTGTATCTTTCTACTACTGTATGTTTCTGTATTAAGGATCAATTATGTTCAATGTTTCAGGCTCAATAGCGATTCAGGTTTGACTTCAGTACCATACCAACGATGGCTTATCCGAAGGAGGCGTAACCATAGAACAGTTTACTACTTGCTTGCGAAACAACGAAGCTAATGACGTTTGATGTTTCAGGCAGTTAGGTACAGTCTACTGCGGTCCAGGACCAACAATCCAGATTAACCGCGGTTGCATACGCTCGCGGCTCCCGCAGCCGATATAAGCCAGGTGCCTTCGAAGGCGGAGATATGCCATCACTCACCTTACCCACGAGCGGTAGCGCGGATAATCCGCTCCTCACAACCACATCCTCAATCATCCTCAATCACCTCAACTCATTCTTAGTCATAGTCATTCTCTTATTCAATCACACTCATTCACACACTCACATTCATCCTTCAGTAATCAGCAGATTATTGTATCTTGTTTCTCAGCTTATCTAGGGTGCGATGTCAGTAGTGGCGGGTGTTACCAAATGCGTTCTGTTTGCAACGCCATCGGTGGCATGTGCCATTCCTCCCACAACGTACACGCAATGTGTACAATGCCGCTAAGCGGCCAACTTATGCTATATATTCTGTTAAGCCGCTATAGGCTTATCAGTTTTGTAGCCACTTATCATACTGGCCCTTACCCTTAGGCAATGGTGGCACCCATCGATGCTCAAAGTTCACGTTGCTGACATAGCGTTATTCACGACCAGCCGGCTGACTGTGTTCCGTAGGTGACTCATCATTCACTGTCCATAGCACCGTCAACACTCTTGTAACTTACAGTCCTCACCGATCAACTAAAATGCTCCTCATCGCTATAATGTTGAAATCTTAGCTTGGCCGAAACACGGACAGTCTGTAACCCTCACCACCTCAGCATACTGTCTCCATCTCCGCGGGCATACAGTCTCCTCCCTCCGCCCCCAGCATACTGTCACCCTCAGCCGCCGCGCCGGCCGCGAATAGACGCGGCGCGGCATCGCTTACGGTTAAGCAAAGGCTACTTCGTTATAATCTCATTATTATTGTTAATATTGTGTTAATGGTATTACAATGTTTGAATGCTATTGCCTCATTGTTAGCCTCACTTCACTACAGGCCTTAGCACCTCAGAGCTCTAACTTGTCTCATTCCTCTACCACTACTTCTCTATAGTTACTATTATGTTATTATTGTTGCATTTATGTATATAAAGGTTTAATTACTCAAGCTTGAGGTATTGCCGTGTGACTACTACGAAAAGTCCCGCGTGGCATTTATTCACGAAGTCGAGCATTCTGCTAAAAGCTAGTGATTACTGGGTGCCGAGAACTGACTCGAAGGCCTATTTTCGACTAGCAACTACAAAAGAGTAAATCGCTTTCGAAATCCTTCTTGCTCTACTGGATGAACCTCATCCAATCTCCTTGATATACGCGACAGCAGAATCTTCGTGAAAAGCTTGTACAGTGCACTCAACAACCATATCGGACATTATTTTTGAAGAGCTCTTCGGTCGACTCCTTAGCCAAGATGAGTGTGCGTCAACTCTTCCGCTGGTCTAGGATTTTTTCCTTCTGGACGCAGGCTGTCATATCGGTTGCGTGAAGCACATGTAAATTGTGGCTTTCAGACCTGGGAAGATCGGCGGTGATAGAATCGGATCCTAGAAATGCGCCTGTTCTCGTGTTTTCTATCGCAACACGAATCTTCGGCGGAGGAATTGCAGGTGGTTTAACTCCAACGTGTATTTTACGGTCTGAGACGAGGACTGTGAAACACAAAAAGTAGGTGCAGAACTTTTCGCTATCAATACGATTTCATGGCGACAAGTTTTAGTGACACTATCTTCGTTAACTCAGAGCTGACAGAGGAATGTCATAAAGCAAAAGTCCCGATATTTTTTAAGATTGGTTCTTTTTTTGCTGCTTCCTGTAGTTTCTTTTGCATATAGCGACACAGATCTTCTTGCAAAGTTCTTCTGCAACAGGGATTTATTACTAGCCTTGTCAAGGGTGTTTTAGTGGAAGCAAACTTTATCGTTCTTCCCTTCTCGAGCAGCTCCTTAGTATTAGTGAAGAATGAGAGAATGTGGGAGTGGAAATCGAAGGACGGTTTTTCCACCACCTTCATTTTACTGATGACTTTATCCTTGAAACACCATCATTAGCTAAGAAGCACGAGTTCCACCCCACATTGATATGAATTACGGAAGGATTCGTCTTCAACTAGATTTCCCCAAAAACGATTTTAAGCAATAGCGGATTGGTTTCGTGTGCCTCTATTCACTGCGCAAAGGAGCGAATATCTGTGTATGCTCCAGTTACGTCTATTCAGCTCGAGGTATCGTCATGATGGACTGCTTACCTCCAAACAGGGCACGACAAAACTTGGAGAGCTTTGAAGAACGCTAAGAATGTAGTAAGGAAAAAAAAGTACAGCCGACTTCTCGACCCCATGATTCGCCTTACTTTAACGTATGTATCAAAAACCTGGTCTCTACGTAGCCAAGATGAAGGATCACTAAGCATTGCAGAAAGGGAAATTTAATGCACAATGCCAGAAATATCCTTTGCCACGCAGGTGGGGAAAGGGATCCAAATCTCCTACCTACGTCAACGATCAAATACCAAAGACACCGTTCTTTATGACTAACTGCTCACTATGATGTGGCAGAGCACGTAACAGGTCTGTAAGGCAGCCGATGGCCGACAGCCGTTAATTATTGGCCTTTTAAGTTATTAAAAGGTGTACCAGCAATACATATCCGACTTGTAAGGGATCATTTTTTTATTAGGTCATGGACACCTAAGCGTTGTCTTTAAATAAGAAATGTGTATTGATGAACTTTCAAGAGATGTTAGTAACTGAATTGGTGCCGAGTGCAGAACTGGAACCGAAGTCCGGTTTCATTCAACAATTCCTTTCTTGATAGCATTTATTAAAAAAAAGATAGTTTGGTTTAAATGATATATCCATCGTTGTTATTAAATAAAGCGTAGCATCTATTTCGGCTGCTCTTAGAGTCTCGAAATCCTCTGCTTTTTATGTTGTCCTAGTCATAGAACAAACGCTGTAAATGGTTGTGTTTCAGAACCCATAGCAAACATTGTTGTTGGAACTTGTACGATTACATTGTTTGGCTATCAGTCCTGATGAACGAAGAAGAAACCAACAAACCATCGCGCCGAAATATGGAATTGATAACGGGGAAGAGTTCTACATCAATCTCTTCTGCTCTACAATCCCGTCGTGGATCTTGAAATTCTCGTTTCGGAAAAATCACCTGGAATTCTACCGTCGAAGGTTCGAGCTGCGATAGAAAGCATGAAAACGGCCATGGCTCCAGGAGTTGATCACATTATTGCCAATTTCCTTAGAACTGGAAGTTACAGTTTACATGTACTTCTCGCAAACCATATGACAACCTATCTTCAAAAAGAAAAAATCCCAGACCAGTTTAGTACGTCGCATACGTTCATCCTTCCCCCAGAAAGGTAGCCGAGGGGATCTTCGTAACTATCAACCTACATAGTTACTGAGTGTATTCTACAAGCTCATCAGGAAGATTATCCTTATTCACTATCACCAAGGAGATTGGATGAGGCGCAACCAGTAGAGCAAGCAGGGTTTCGAAAAGGATTTTGTGCAAGGGCCACATCTAAACCGTGTGAATGGTCATTCAAGTCGTCGGAAATACCAATTCTTTATTGAGTGGCAATTTTACAACTATGAAACAAAAACATAGTTCACACATATGACAATTAGTCACAAAAAAGGTGAAAACTGAAAACAATACATCAAGGTCACGACTGAAGCTGAATTAAGAACTTTCTGCGATATAAAACACCTGTAGAGCTATTAACTATAAACACACAATAAAATTGTTTAAAATGTTCAGCTTACACGAGATTGCTACACAACTTTTCCTTGTCTAACATTTCAACGTCTTCGTTTTCCTCAGAGCGGGACACAACTTCACAGAATAACTGTATAGATACTGAGCTGATACCTCGCCTTCCAATGTCTCCACAATTGCCACTTGCCTGTTGGCAAACTCTAGTGCATCGGTGAACGAAATCTGAGCTCTCAATGAGGTTCATGCGTTTCCGCATGCCCTACTCTCACTGCCCTTATCGTTCATAAGCCTGCAAACTGCGACTGAAAAGATTCTGTGAGTGAATGGAAAGCAAATAAAATAGGACAAATAAAATGTACCATGAAAGAAGTTTGTGTTGATATCTGCAGACATTTTTCAAATCACCGACTGCGTGATACGAGTGTCCTAACTGTGAGTACACAGGGAACAAAATCGTAGGGTCTTCAGTAGACAATGCCAGTGCCTCTAAGTGGTTCGCGATGGCTAAATCCAGTATTGACTAGAATTGTGGAAAAGAATGAACGAAGCTAAGCTGACGGTGTATCAAAAAAAACTAGGCAGCTAAACTGACCATCATGGAACCCATGCTCATGGTAGAAAAGAGTTCTCTGTTTTTAGCCAACTCGAAACATGTTGGCTGGGCTCCATCTTCTACCTGCTCCGTGTTCCGTTGCGCACAGGTGGAACGGAAAACGAGGATTTTCTGAAAGGTGAGTAAAGGAGTGGTCTCTTATTAGGTTGACGAACTAATACCGGAGACGGCAGCAAGGAAGTACTAGTAAGAAAAGAAGAAACATAGATAAAATATGAATGAAATAAAATAAAATATAAAAAAATAAAAGATCACAAGACAAAAATCATAAGGCAAGTCAAGAAAGCCAGTTTTTTTTGGAAGTGCATGTGGACGAAAACTGCTTCAAAACTAGAACTGCGCAGAGATTATCGACGTTTCAGTTATGAACATGTGAATATGAATTCTACAAAATCAGCGAAATTTCATGTTGGGAGTTGCGAAACAGTGGACGACATTCAAATGAATATGGCGAGGACACACTTAGAGAAAAGAGTAGAGGAATAGGGAGGTTCATTAGAGGGATAGAGCTCAGGAGCACTACTGATTAACTGATGTGCTCATCAACTTCAACCGAAAATCAGACTTACCCAGAGAAAACCTAGAATGGAAGCAGTCGACATGCTGCCATTCAGAGCAAAGGAAATTTTCAAACTGAGGCCCGATCAATGATGCTGAGATATTTGCAAAACTCCGAACCGCAACCGCAGGTGTATGCGGTGGGGAACGAAAGCGCTATTGTCCTTACCGGGGAGTAGCGCGCTTCACCACCACACCATCCGGGTCCTTCGCCTTGCATGTATCTCAGCTAGTTCTATCGATCTTTTTTGCCATCAGCAATCACCCGTCAACGCGATTGAGACTGAGAGGCAGGCAAAGCGAAGGACCCGGATGGTGTGGTGGTAAAGTGCGCTACTCCCCGGTAAAGACAATAGCGCGTTCGTTCCCCACCGTATACACCTGCGGTCCGGAGTTTTGCAAATATCTCAGCATTATTGAAGTTATATTTCACAATGTATACCCTGCCGTTAAGAACAGTAGGCAGTAAATAATACGTTAAATTGAGACCCGATCGTTGTAGATGCGCACAGTTCGATACTTGGATACTTGGACAGCCTGTCATCACTTAATCTGTGCACGCCAGTAAATTCTCCATTTTTAGGAGTTTCGCTGGCTCAAACAACCGTATAAAGGAATGCAGTATGAGATCACCCAAACCATCTCGATTCCAGCCAAGCAGTAAATGTAGCAATATTTTAGGTGATACACCTAAAAAAGATGAAGCTCTCGGCGTTGATCAATCCCTAAGGGATGCGCATGCATTAGATTTCATTAAGTATCGATGGAGGTGACCGAATCCACGCCTGACCTTTATAATGGTGTAGTCTACCGATGTATTGAGCCAGTGCTGTTAACCTCACAGAGAAGTTTGGTACCTATTTACCGACCCCAGAGGGATGGAATACTCAGTGTGCCATGGGCGCTGGGATCGACTCCAAGTCGGTGTCGCAATGGTGCATCCAACCACTGCGTCACACTCCCGATACACGAAAATGGATGCAAAATTCAAAAAAAAATTTACAGTATAAAGGAAAAAAGCCGTACGTAGTGCAGCAAAATACCCACCTTGGCCAATTTAATGATGTGCACTCTTCTTATTTTTGTTGAGCAAACGCTAGATGTTATTATTCTTCCTCAGAGCCTGGAAAGGCCAATTTTACAGCAATCTACTCGGCCAGACGCCTCCATAACCAAACAAAGAAACTCTAAACCAAGATTTCAATCGCATTGAACAGAGCTCTGCACACTCACCGCTTTCTATGAGGTTTCCACTAAGTATGTCGCATGAAAACCAACAGCACAGAAATCACATGGAAGCATAATCTGCCCCTCCCATCAGAATAGCAGTCTTATATGCTGCCCTATATCACGCGTGATAATGAGGCATTCTTTCCTGCGGTTCATTTTCAGATTTCTGGAATTAATCCAGAACGCCTCGAGAGTTTTGGGCGCTTGTGTTCTCGATTCCCGCCCGAGGATCGCTGCACGTATTTCAAAGTTCTCCCCGTTATGTCTTTGGGTCTTATGCGTGCCTAGCGGGGTATTTGGTCTATATTTGCCGGCTAGGTGTTCTTTTATGCGGATACAGAGGAGTCTGCCCGTTTCGCCAATGTATTCGTCACCGTACGTCTTACAGGAAAACAGATAAACTATACCTGAGCTCATGCAATCACTGTGTCTACCACTGGGGCAAATTATGCAATTTGGAGTTGCACATAGACAGTTAAATAGGCGGTTGCGAACTAGCTGGCGCTTAAGATTACTCGGTGGTATTTCAACTACGTTTACCGAATTCTCTAAACCCGCCCATCTCAAGCAGAGTTTTATAGCTGTACTTATATCATTTGAGATGAAGGGTAGGATAAACGGAACCCTTCTATCGCTAAAGCTGTTGTTTGGAGGCCCAAGATTTCCCCTCTACGTATCCTAAGCTACAGTTTCGTAGCCATTAGAAATCGATACCCTTCCCGTGCACACGTTGGTTGCTGTTCGAAACATGTTTCTTATAAGCGCCCTTTTCGTGTGAGAGGGGTGAGAGGAGAGGTAATGAACCAAGATCTTTTATTACTTGGCTTTCGGTACCACTTCGTAATGTAGCCATTTCCTGACGGGTGAATTTGTACGTTCAGGAATGTAAGCCATTTTTCTTTCGGCTTTTCTCGGGTGAACTTGATATACTCTGACTGTGCGTTTAACAATTCGAAGCATTTGTCCATTTCCTCTTGTGTTGAGCAAAGGACAAAGTAGTCGTCTACACACCTACAGTAGAGTAGCGGCCCGAGATCAGTCACCGGTGCTTCCACCTTAGACATAAATGCGATGGCAAGACTTGGAGCCAGTCGTTGTCCCATTGCCAACTCTCTTATTAAGAGGCTGACGTTTCGGCGGATATCGCCTTCCTCAGAGCCTGGAAAGGTCAAGTTGGTAGCAATCTACTCGGCTAGACGCCACCATAACCAAACAAAGAAACTCTAAACCAAGATTTCAATCACGTTGAACACAGCTCGTTGTCCCATTGCCAACCCTCTTAATAAGAGGGATTAGGATTAAGAGAGTTGTTAAATGCACAGTCAGGGTATATCAAGTTAACCCGAGAAAAGCCGAAACAAAAATGGCTTCCATTCCTTAACGTACAAATTCACTAGTCAGAAAATGCCTACATTACAAAGTGGTACCGAAAGCCAAGTAGTAAAAACATCTTGGTTCATTACCTCTCCTCTCACTCCTCGCACACGGAAAGGGCGCTTATACGAAACATGTTTCGAACAGCAACCAACGTGTGCACGGGAAGAGAGCAGAGAGAGGAGTCCCGGAACTTGGCACGGGAAATATCGACTTCTAATGGCTACGAAACCGTAGCTCAGGATAGGTGGAGAAAAAATCTTAGGCCTCCAAACGACAGCTCTAGCGATAGAAGGGTCCCGTTTATCCTACCCTTCATTTCAAATGATGTAAGCGCAGCTATAAAACGCTGCTTAAGAAGTTCGGGTTTAGAGAAATCGGTAAACGCAGTTGAAATGCCGACGAGTAATCTCAGGCGCCAGCTAGTTCGTAACCGCCTATATGACTGTCTATGTGCAACTCCAAATTGCATAATTTGCCCCAGTGGTAGACACAGTGATTGCATGAGCTCAGGTATAGTTTATCTGTTTTCCTGTAAGACGTACGGTGACGAATACATTGGTGAAACGGGCAGACTCCTCTGTATCCGCATAAAAGAACACCTAGCCGGCAAATATAGACCAAATACCCCGCTAGGCACGCATAAGACCCAAAGACATAACGGGGAGAACTTTGAAATACGTGCAGCGATCCTCGGGCGGGAATCGAGAACACAAGCGCCCAAAACTCTCGAGGCGTTCTGGATTAATTCCAGAAATCTGAAAATGAACCGCAGGAAAGAATGCCTCATTATCACGCGTGATATAGGGCAGCATATAAGACTGCTATTCTGATGGGAGGGGCAGATTATGCTTCCATGTGATTTCTGTGCAGTTGATTTTCAAGCGACATACTTAGTGGAAACCTCATAGAAAGCGGTGAGTGTGCAAAACTGTGTTCAATGTGATTGCAATCTTGGTTTAGAGTTTCTTTGTTTGGTTATGGAGGCGTCTGGCCGAGTAGATTGCTATCAACTTGACCTTTCCAGGCTCTGAGGAAGGCGAAATCCGCCGAAACGTCGGCTTATTCGTGAATAAAGAACAATAACACCTCGCGTTTGCTCAACAAAAATACGAAGAATTACTTGAACAATGCCGAGGTTAATGGAAAGTCGGTCGTGTGGATATGCAGTCTGTCCGATTTTGTATGCAGCACTATCGTCACGCTTCAAGCGCTTCCTATTCTGCCCGTGGGACTAAATCTGAAAACCAAAAATTACACAACAGCTTTGATTTTCATTAATGATTTCTAAATAAGAACAAGTTCAGAAAACTATGGTAACTTCTCTTTATAATCAATAAAGTCCTTGGCCATCTTGTAAATAATGACCCAAATTCCTTCCGCATTTAGCATCACTTTCACATTGCACCTCTCAGCATTAAATAAACATATATAACCTTGCCCAATACTCCATCTATGTAGTACAATCCCACTTTCGTTGACGAACGTGACCGTTTTTTGTGCAACAACTACTATTTTGCGGCATTAAATGGCCTAACCCTTTTAGAAGCTAGTGGAACTTTTCATTGAATGAAATGAAAAACAAAGCTTAGCTTACGTTTAGGCTAGATTTAAACTGGACCGAAAAAGATTTATAGGTTCCGAAACGAGGATATCTTCCTCAGAACGTAGGAAATCTACCAATTAAGCATTCCTGACAACTTACTAGATCTTCACACTCTAAATCTTCAATAAATGTCATGCTAGACTTGACAGAAGAAAACTACTACTCTAAAATAACCACCCTATCCAACATGGTAAGAAGACAAACGTGAAAGGATAAACTATAAAGCTCTCGGCATTGTTCTATTCCTCAGGGATGCAGCACGCATTCGTCCTCATCAAGCATCGTTACAGGTGCTTCAATGCATATATAGCCTTTGCAATGAATCTCGGTGGCCTAGCGATGTGTCGAGTCAGTGCTGCTATCTTCCCAGACAAGTCTGGTATCAATTTACGGACCTCGAAAGGATCGAAGGCTCGGCATGCCTGAGGCGTAGGATCGATCCCACGTGTATCGCAAGGCATTACTAACCACTACAATACATGGGACTCTGAAGGCAGACGCGCCTATAGAAAATGTTGAATCAGAAATCGCCGATGAGCTTCTCAGTGAGAATCGTGTTTTCGGTATGGGCGAGATGAACGGCAAATTTGGCTTTGTTACTTGGGAAAGTTAGTGGAGCATTGTGCTTACTCCTCTATACTCTCTTTCATAAGTGAGTGCCGTGAAAGGGAACTCCTTTCAAAATCTCCAATCTCAAATCATTTCCTCCAGACAGCTTTGATACATAGACATTTTTAGAGCCATCTATGATTTATAGCACCGACAATAATTTAAACACTCAAAAACTACGATTATTTCAGTTTCACGCTCCAGAATGGGAGGCCGCGTAGCACAGCGATGTGATGCGCCCTGCAAAACACATGGGTTCGATCCGTGCTCCCATATCGGTAGCGAATCGACGATCCCGCGCACGACACTAGCTCGAACCACATTCTCAATCTCATTAATACATTGTAGATGCAATGGGCGAGTGTGGTACAGTGCTTGGAGGACTCCTGCGATGCATTGGGGTTGATCCTCATGCTCAGGGCCCAATTGGCCCTCCATTCCGGGACAATTGGTACCGGAATTGTCTAGGGGCTGGCAGCACCGACTCGATATATGGATAGGCCACGTCGAGTCATTGTGAAGGCCACAAATGCATGCAGTCACCTCCAGCGATGCCTAATGAAGTCGAATGCATGGTGCATCTCTTAGAGAATTATTAACGCAGAGAACTTAATCCTTTTAGCCTTCATTGATTCACTACATGCCTTCTAGTCGTTGTTATCCCACGGAGAAGTACATATGGTAGTGGTCATATAATTCTGACGGAAGTCATCACATTGTTATTAGTGTTGGGTCAATATAGCAATATTTTTATGAACCGACTTTCATTTAGCGTCGACGATGCCCAATACTTTTCCCTATTAATTCGCTTGCATAAGGTAGACATGAAGTGCCTACTGTAGCTAACGTTTTGGCTCGTTGGTCTTCCCCACAGCCGCAATTATTTCAATCCGGTATCCACAGTGATTTTACTAACGCTCTGCCATCTCATGCAAAGAACGGAATAAATAGCAGTAGTGATTTTTGTAACTGTTTTACATATTCTTCAGGTTCTCATTGGAAACAGTACCGTCTATTTGTATTAATGACACGTCTTTCTAAGATACTGATTTCTTCGTTTATGGCCACAAGTTCGTAACCGCTTTAATTCGATTGACCCAGATATGGCAGGAACTGAAGGATTTGAGCAAGCCTTCGATAAAATCTGACTGATTACTGAAATGATGACGCTTTTGAAGATTTCACCAAGAATCATGTCCTCAGTTGAGTGAAAAATGTGCCAAGTTTTCGTTTCCGACCTCTTTATTATTTCTTTATCAACGTTTTTCCGTTTTCCATAGTAGTCTTGAGCATCCTCGACTGAAGTTTCTGAACTTGAGAGTTGTTTTCGATTAAGGCGCGCTCTATAATGACTATGAAGAAAGTGGAATGCGGAGAAAGATGTGCCACATTGTTGTTAACGGAATGTTTCTTGAACAGAACAGAAGAAGGTATTGAGACAATAGTGGGATTGAGCACTTGAACACGCCTGCTGACGTGTCGTAGTTTTGGCGTACTTTTGTTGACGACGACCATTGCAGCGCTTGCTGTGAAGTGTTGGCTGGGTCCACTTCTACTGAATTGCCAGTTTAGTTGGTTTCCGAATGAATGAAGCTCACGTTACCCCAACCCATCACATGGCTTGTTAACAATAATACTTGTCCCTGGTTAACAGGGATAATGTTTGCTCATGAATAAACACTAGAAATACAAAAAACGCTCGGAATTCCACACGTGAGTCACATTTCTGTAATTGTTACAGTAGTATTCCTACAATTTATTTTGCACTGTCCGTTGCATGTAAGAATCGAATGATCCCATGTTTATTTGTAGTCTACAAAATAAATATTAAGATAGACCATATTCTGATAAAAAAGAACGGTGCCCACATGACCCATCGATAGTCCCGCCTTTCTGTTCTGGTTCCGATCATGGTCTTCTTTACGCGGATATCCCATTCACCCATAAGCTGGAAAAGAATTCATATCATAGACCACTAGTAAAAATCAAGCTCTAGATGACGAGTACAACCTGAACGTTACCCTATCAAAGCGTGACTAGAACATAAAGCAAGATCACACCGAAGACTGCGAACTGTTTGTCGAAGGGCTCAAAAGTTGCTCCGAATTCCTCACTTCCTTAAGCAAGAAGACCTGACCGCATCTCCATTACCACTATGAAGCTTCTCAGGAAGAGAAGGAAGCTGGCTTAATTCTGCTGCAGTACGTTTGACACAGTTGATAACAAATGGCAGTTGAAGAATAGCTTTGCAGGAACATCTACATCGGTAGAGGCAAAAGAAACTGTTAGAAGCGATACAGAAAAACACCAGTCTCGAAAAATGTCGTTGGAACCTGTGCGATTACAACGTTCAGCTGTCAGCCCTGATGAACGAAGATGGGACCACCAAAGCGTCCCGCCATGATGTGAAACTGACAACGGGAAAGTTCTAAATAAAACTTTTCCGTTCCAAAATATTCATCCCGGCCCCTTAGATCTCCGCTGCAAAAAAATCATCTGAAATCCTCCCCTCCGAGGTCCCGGTTGCGATAGCAAGCATGAAAACAGGCGCAACTGCAGCAGCTGATGCCACTGATGCTGACTTCAATAGAAATAGAAGGTACAACTCGAGTAAACCGCATGACATCCTATCTTCAAAAAGAAAAAATCCCAGACTAGTGTAGGACGTCGCACGCGTTCACCATGCCCAAGGAAGATGGCCGAATGGGTCATTGTATCTATCACGCGATATGGTTGTCAGTGTACTCTACATGCTCACCAGAAAGATTATTCTGCATATGTAAGATGTAGTGTACGCCAAGGAGATTAAATGAGACGCAACCAGTAGAGCAAGGAGGATTTCGAAAGTAGATTTGTGCGCGGATCACATCTAAACCGTGTCCATGGTGATTCAAGTCTGTCGGGAATACAAAGCCTTTATTGAGTGGCAGTTTTAGTACAATGTAACAAAAGCATACTCCACACATATGATGACAATATGCCACAAAAAATGTGAAAACGGAAAACAATTCGTCATAGCCACGGATAAAGTAGAATTAACAACTTTCTGCAATTAAAAACACGTTGTAGAGGTATTAAACACAAGCACACAATAAAGTTGTTTAGCCAGTTCAGCTTACACGAGGTTGTTACGTTACACAACTTTTCAGTGGCTAACATTTCAACGTCTTTGTTTTCCTCAGAGCGGGACACAACTTCACAAAATAACTGTATAGATACTGAACTGATTGTCCACCTTCCAATGTTTCCCCAACTGCCACCTATCTACTGGCAGTTATTAGCGCATCGACGTGCAAATTGAGTTCTCCCAATTCAGCTTCAGCGTTCCCGCATGCCCACTCTGACGGGTCTTATCGTTCATTAGTCTGCAAGCGATTGTGTGAGTGAATGGGAAACAAATAAAAGGGACAAATAAAATGTACCACGAAACAAAAGCGTCGCGGGATTGATATCTCAAGCATCTTGCAATCACCGACTGAGTAGTATGAGTGTCCCAATAGTGCGTGAATAGGGGACCAAATTCTAGCTCTTCAGTAGCCAATAACAGTGCCTCCAAGAGGATTGCAATGGCTAAATACAGAACTGCTAAGAATTATGGAAAAGGAATGAATGAAACTTAACTGACAGTCTACGAAGAAAACCTATGCAGACTAAACTGAACATTATGAAACTCATGCTCATGGTAGAGATTAGTTCTCCTTTTTCAGCCAATTTGAAGGAAGCTGGTTGAGCTTCGTCATCAACTTGGTCCGTGTTACCTTGCGGAGAGGAGGGATGGAAGACGGAGATTTTCTGAAAGATGAATGAAAAGATGACCCCTTGTCAAGGTGATAAACTAATAGACGGAAACGGCAGCAAGGAAGCAATAGCAAGAAGGGAAGAAACAATGAAAAATTATCAAGCGAAATTCATAAGACAAACCAAGAAAGCCATTTTTTTGGAAGCGCATGTGGAAGGAAACTACTTCAAAACTAGAGCTATACACAGTTTATCGACGTTTCAGTTATTAAACGTGAATAACTAATGAAATCTATAAAACCGACGAAATTTCGTGTTTGAAATTGCAAAACAGTGGATGGCTTTAAAATGAATGTGGTGAGGACACAGAGAAAATAGTAGAGTAACAGGAAAGTTCATTAGAGCGACAGAGTTCAGGAGGGCTCCTTATTAACTGAAGTGCTCATTAGCTTCAAGGGAAAATCAGGCTTACCGAGTGAAAACTTCAAATGCAAGCTGTCGACATACGACCATCCAGAGCAACGGACATTTTCAAATTAAGGGCTGATCAATAATTTTGAAACCAACCGTCATTTAATCTCGGTACTATAATAATCAACACTTGTTTATATTGTTGAGATTACACGAGGTTGATAGAGATGTTTATTTGGCTAACGTTTCGACCACTTCGTCTTCATCAGAGCCGCCGATTTTCAACCGATAATCCATCCTGCACCAATCGGTATTTTGTTAGCTAGCACAAAGCGAATAGCAAAACAATAATTTTGAAAGCGACGGTTATTTGACCTCCGTACCATAATAGTTGCCATCAACTGATAATCGTATCAGCAACAACCACTCTGTATTGGTGAGCGTTGCAGGTGGGTTCGGCTCATTCGAGGTGCTCACTGGGGAAGATCCGGTTCGATGTGAGTTGAAGATGCCACATCGAGAAGAAGAACAACTGTGGACCATCGACAAGGATCGTCGACTCTTATGAAAACGAAGACGTCGAGACGTTACATGAACAAACATCTCATATCAACCTCGTGTAAACTCAACAATATATACAAATGTTGAGGGTGATCGTTGAAGATCCGTGCTCTTGAATACTTCGATATTTCGACATGCCATTTTCATTGGTTGTGCGGACCATAGCACATTCTCCATTTTTTGGAGTTTTGCCTGCTTAGCCACTATGGTTCTGCGGAGTTCCCAGGTCAGCCCGGCTAAAGTCTGCTCCAGGTCGTTATCACCACAGATACTCGCCGCTCTTGCAGATCAGAGGGGCATCGCAGCCCGACATTCAGTGCCGGTCCGTATTCGACTTTCCTGATACTCTTATCACTAACTTCGACCAACCTCGTTGATACAATTCTGCGGACTCGAACTGCATTCTTACCATTACAAGTAGCTTTGCTGTTGGCAGTCGCCGAACCACTTATGAGAAGAAACAGCAGACCGCAAAACCGAGCATGAGTGGTAGTATGGTAATCAAATTATATCAACAATTGGGTTTCCTTCCAATTCGATGACTCTAAATTTCACTGCACTCATTGCAACAATTTCACAGTGATTAAGACAGATATGATAACAAAAGCCAAGGCCCAAGGAAACCACCTCACGAAGGAATGAACTATGAGATGGCCCACCCCACTCAATTCCACACGAGCAGTAAATGCAACGATACTTTGAAGTGAAGCACGTAAAACAAAATAGAAAGAATAATTTATAGCACACAAGAAAACAGCCGTACGTAAAAAACAGCAAAACACTCACGTCGACCAATGGTGCAGCCTGCACTATGTTTGATATTGTCCGCAGTACTACTGATGCACAGCTTACCTGGCCTTGTACGTAGCAATTTCGTTGCCTTTGACCTCTTTTATTCTTCCGGTGTGACTAATTCTAAAAACCAAATATTACACAACAGCTTAAAGAGTAGAGATAATTGTATTAACTGTGGTTTATAACCATTGAAGTCCTTGACCATCTTGTAAATAGAGCCTAAATTCCTTTCGCATTTAGCATAACTTTTACATTGCAGCTTTCAGCACTAAACAAGCACATGTCACCTTGTCGCAAACTCCATTTACATACGAGAACCTTACTTTCGCTGACGGACAAGACCGTTTTTTGTGGAGCAACCACTATTTTTGCCGCATTAAAAGAAGCATCCTTTCTAGAAGCTATTGAAACTTTTCATTGAATGAAATGAAAAATATGAGGCCAGATTTAAATTGGAAAGGAATATTTATAGCCTCCAAAACCAGGATCTCTTCTTCAGAGCGCAAGAAATCTCATAATTAAACTTTGCTGACAATTTTCGAGATCTTCGTATTTTAGATCAGCAAAGTACCCACCTTGGCAAATCTGGTGACATGCAGTCTATCTGATTTTGTGCGTAGCACTATCGGCGCCGCTCACGCCCTTTCTATTCTGCCCGCGGGACTATTTCTAAAAGCCTACAGTTACACAAGAGCTTTGATTTTCATTAAAGATTTCTAAACCAGAACAAGTCTAGATAACTGTGCTAACTTCCGTTTATAATCATTGAAGTCCTTAACCATGTTGTAAATAATGGCATTTTCAGCATTAAATAGACATATGTTACCTTGTCCCAAACTCCATCTATTTAGTACAAACCCACTTTCGTTGACGGACAAGAAAGTTTTTTGTTCAACAACTACTATTTTTGCGGCATTAAAAGACGCATCCCTTATAGAAGCTATTAGAACTTATCAGTGAATGAAATAAAAACAGAGGTTAGCTTGCGATGAGGCCAGATTAAAATTCGACAAAAAGAGATTTATAGACTCCAAACCACGGGTCTTCCTCATATGAGGGATCTCGAGCCGCTTAGTCGCGAGACTACGTGGCGCGTCTCCAGGTGGCGGATAGAGGGTTAATAGCGGGCCAAAGGCGACCTTCGCTTAGAAGCTACTGGAAATTTTCATTGAACGAAGTGGAAAACAGAACTTAGCTTACGATTAGGCCAGATTGAAATTCGACAAGAAAAGATTTATAGGCTCCAAAATGAGGATGTCTTCTTCAGAACGTAGGACATTTACCATATGCACTTTGCAGACAACTTTAGAGATCTTCATACTCAAGATTTTGAAAAAGGGCCATGATAGACCTCACGATAGAGAACTACTAGTGTAAAATAGCCATCTTAACCAAGGTGGTATGAAGACAGAAGCAAAAGGATAAAGGATAAAGCTCTCGGCGCTGGTCAATTCCTGAGGGATGCGCCACGTATTCCACCTCATCAAGCACTGCTAGAGATGATTCAATGCATATATGACCGAATACTACGATTATTTCAGCTTAATGCCCTAGAATGGAAGCGCGTGTAGCGCAGAGGATGGAGGGGCACTGCAATATACATGGAAACGATTTCCGCGGCTCAAGCCCACCAAGCCTTCCATCACCCTGGGGTCTGCGAATTGGCACCACATTTTGTCTGGAAGAACAGCAGCATTGAACTAATACATCGGTAGGCCACCACGAGTTATTGTAAAGGTAATATGTGCATTTAATCACCTCCAGCGATGCTTAATGAAGTCGAATTCGTGGCGTATCCCTCAAGGATTGATCAACGCAGACAGCATTATAATGCTGTAAAATAGGGAGCAACTACTTGTCCCTCGATATGCGAAAGTGAGCTAACTTCGGTTTGTTAGATTTGGGCCGATAACCCAGGACCGCACAAGTTCATGCACTTCTACAAAAGCTGTACTGTCACTAAGCTATTGAAACTATTTGATTACTGTGCTTGGGTTCAAAAGTCAGTAAACATGGAGTGGAAGGGACTAACCTCGAAAATATGAAAGTCGAAGCAGTCCCATGAATAATCGGTCGATTTCATTAAACACGGAACCAGATCGCGGAAATCTGCTTCGCGTCAAAGACAGCTCGCGTGCGGTCGCGAAGCGGCTATCCCCTGCACGATACTAGCTCGAACCAATGCATTTGCTATATCATTAATACATTGTAGATGCAATGGGCGAGTTTGGTACAGTGCTTGGAAGAGTCCTGCGATGCACATGGGATTGATACCCACGCCTATAGCTCACCTAGCCATCCATTCCGGGACAAGCCAAATTGGTACCGGAATTGTCTGGGGGTTGGCAGCGACGGCTCGATATATGGGTAGGCCACAGCGAGTCAGTGTGAAGGTCACAAATGCATTCAGTCACCTCTAGCGATGCTTAATGAAGTCGAATGCATGGTGCATCTCTTAGGGATTTATCAGCGCAGAGACCTTTATCCTTTTAGCCTTGATTGATACACTACATACATATAGGACAATAACCATAACGTTGCTGAAATATTTGCCAAACTCCGAACCCCAGGTGTACGCGGTGGGGAACGAACGCGCTATTGTCCTTTCCGGGGAGTAACGCGTTCACCACGCCATGAGAGTCTTTCGTCTCGCATATCTCTCAGCTAGTTGTCTATCCATCAGTGCTATGAGCAATCACCCGTCGACGGGATTGATCTGCGAGCATAAATCGGCATGAACCCGTTTAGAGCTGAAGCGATGGTATAAATCGTAGTGCCGCCAATTTTTATTTCCTACCAAACAATTTCAATGGCAGGGTATTGTGTGATATAACCACAACGTTGCTGAGGTATTTGCAAAACTCCGGACAGTAGGTGTATGAAGTAAGGACCGAAAACGCTATTACGCTTTCCGGGTATTAATGTGTTCACCACCACACCATACCGCTGATGACTGCTAATAGCGCCTATAGGTCGGTAAGACGTCTGTGAGACAGGAGAAACGAACGACCAGTATGGTGTGATGGTGAACACGTTAGTTCCCGGAAAGGATAATAGAAACTTTATTATCTAAGCCATTACGGAATAACGCGAGGTTTATTTTGACACTATAGAGAAATTCTCTCTGGAAAAGCTCTCTATCTTCCTAGAAAGTAGCATTTGATGTCCATATACAGCCGCCTCGCAGTCGCACATCAAACACAGCAATGTAACTTTTATAATCTACTCGGTCAATTATGTTCAGTGTTTCAGGCACAGTAGCGGTTCAGGTTTGACTTCAGTAGCACACCAACGATGGCTTATCCGAAGGAGGAGGTGTAACAGTGGAACAGTTTACTACTTCCTTGCGAAAAAAGGAGGCCAATGACGTTTGTTGTTTCGGGCAGTTAGGTACAGTCTACTGTGGTCCAGGATCAACAATCCAGATCAACCACGGCTGCATACGTACGCGGCTCCCGCAGCCAATATAAGCCAGCTGCAACTCCCACGACCGACTTTCTATTAACCTCGGCATTGATCAAGTAGTTCTTAGTATTTTTTTTTGTTGAGCAAACGCGTTATGGCACATTATGCTTCCATGTGATTTCTGTGCGGTTGGTCTTCACCCGACATACTTAGTGGAAACATAGAAAGCGGCTTTGAGGAAGGCGAAATCCGCCAAAACGTCAGCTTATTCGTGAATAAAGAGTAATAACACCTCGCATTTGCTCAACGAAAATACGAAGAATAAGCCAGCTGTCTTCGACGGCGCAAACATGCCAACGCTCACCTTACCCCCAATCGGTAGCGCGGATAATCCGCTCCTCACAATATCATTCCTAGCCATCCACAATCACCCCAGCTCATTCCCAGTCATACTCATTCATTCTCACTCATTCACATAAATTCACATTCATTCACACATTCACATTCATCGTTCAGTCATCAGAAGATTATTGTACCTCGTTTCTTAGCATGTCTACGGTTCTATGTTAGTAGTGACGGGTGTTTCCAAACGCGTTCTGTTTGCAACGCCATCGGTGGCATGTACCATTATGTACAAGGCCGCTGAACGGCCAACTTGTGCTATGTATTCTGTTAAGCCGCTATAGGCTTTTAAGTTTCAGCCATTATCATACTGGCCCTTGACTCTTAGGCAATGGTGGCACTCATCGATGCTCAAAGTTCACGTTGCTGACATAGCGTTATTCACGACCAGCCGCCTGACTGCACTCCGTAGATGACTCATCATTCACTGCTTATAGGTCATGTAACTTACTGTCCTCATCGATCCCGAAAACACGGCTAGTCTGTAACCCTCTCCGCGTAGCATACTGTCGCCCGTCTCTCTTAGTCGCCGCACCGGCCGCGGATAGACGGGGCGCGGCATCGCTCGCAGCTAACCATCGGTTACTTCCTCGCAATCATTCATTATTACTGCTAATATTGTTTTAATGGTATAGTAATATTCGAACGCCATTGTCTCGTTGTTAGCCTCACTTCACTACTGGCCTTAGCACCTCAGGCTCTAACCCGCGTCATTCCTCTACCATTACTTCTCTATCGTTACTATTATGTTGTTTATTTGTAGGTATAAAACGGTTTAATTACCCAAATTTGAGGATAGTAGATCAACACAACATCTAAAAGGCCCGCGCAGCTAATATTCTAAACTAATCTGAACGGCTTCACTTCGCTGCTAACTATTTCGTTACGGACACAGCATGGCATTACTCTAGCATTACAGAATAACAGTAATAGTAATAACAGTCGCGTTTTCAGAAACAGAAATGTTGAAAGTGCTGCGTCATTGACCCGACTGAGATAGGTTGAGATAGTCTCAAAAGATACACTATTCACCTAGGAAACATTACTTGATTAATCTTAATCTTTCTATTTACTGCCTATTCTAGAATAGACAGTAAATAAAAAGATTAGGATTGTGACCATAACTAAAGTCTCGGCTTAACCGGGTTCAATGACGATTTGGGTTTCACAGATCAATACCGTTGACGAGTGATTGCTGATGGCAGTAACAGATAGAACTAGCTGAGAGACCGGCGAAGCGAAGGACCCGCGTTTATTGGAGCTCTGGATGCCTATTCTACTGCATTTACTTATCCCTAACGTCTTCAACGATCTACGAAATCTTCCACTGCAATCGCTGGAAAGAATCCGCCAAAGTGGAAATCACATACTTCAACGCTATTCAGAGAACAATGCAGTCCTACGTTACGCAGCTACAACCGAACATTCCATTCAAACACCAGTTTTTCACGCTCACACTTAGCTCCATAACAGTACCACCTGTTCCAAAACTTAACACACTATTTATATCCGACGCAAAGCAAACAGCAATTTGGAACTCCCACATAACGCCACCTCTTAAATGCGCAAACTAAGCAGCAGCTGAAAATCTTAACTGCTCGATGGAAAGCATTGCAGATGTGAGGATGTAAAAATCGCATCATGGTTAAACAACGTGCAAAATAGGCTACCGATAATCCTCCCTTCGATATCGTTCCAACAAAACCAAGAGGGAGAAATCACTCCAAAAGTCTTCAGTATGACAACAGCAGAAATGATCCTCAACATTCAGAATAAACTTGAAACCAATATCGTGGCAGATGAAGATATATGCACTGTGGAGGTTACCATACTACAGAGATGTTATCGCTTCCCCAAAGGATTAAAAGCACAGGCGCGATGCAAATCCTCAAGACCTATCCAAGTAGAAATAGCATGCCATTCAGCGACCTTCTCAATTCCGTGCAACAACGATGGACAACACTCAACACTCCAATTTAGCTTCAGCCACGCCATAATCGACAAAAAATGTACGGTCTCATGCGGATCCACACCTACTACCTTCACAATAAGAGGCCTACTAAAATTTACGAGCGTCGCTAATGGTATAGTTGACACGTGGCTGAAAGGACAGACAAACACGGATTTTGAACTCCAATGGCTAGATTTTTGGCGCATAGCCGATATATTCATGAATTACTATAAAACACTTATTGTTGTCTCCACTCTTCTAATTATAATATTCGTGCTCACCTACGCATGTCTACCTACTTGTACAATCCAAGTCGGATTATGTATGTTGAAAGTAATCAAGTTACTTTTACGAAATATCGGCAGATTAATTTGTCTCATCTGTCTAATTCTATGTAAAAAGTCGACTCCCACGCACACCAAACGACTGTAAATCGTTCAACATATGGGATGTTCGAAATTTCTACTCAATCTGCTATACTACTCTACTCTACTATTCACTACCCTATTTTCACTATTTACCAACCCCGGACTTCTACTCAACCTGCCCTAGTATTCTGCTCTGCTATTCACTGCTGTATTTCCGCCATTTAACAACCCCAAATTTCTATTCGACCTGCCCTATTATTCTGCTCTGTTATTCACTACCGTACTTTCTCCATACAATGCTGTAACATAATATTAATAAACAATTTCTGATGTCAACCAAAATCGACAAGGCTACTCAAACTCCACGAGCACCACAGAAAGACGGCATCACACAAACACCAATCAAAGCATTTCTCCACGCAGCTACACAAACGGGAACCGACAACACCAAGCCAACTACCAACACTGCAACCCAAACAAGACGTTTCCACCCCACAGGACAGACCAGCATCGCGATACAAACACTGCTCCACAAAGTGCCAGGCCTATCGTCAATGGCGACACAAACGGTTTAACTCTCGGCCGAACATTCATTCCCTGTACTCTCGTGAGAGGGAATATAGATAACATTCTTCACGAACATTGGAATTTTCTGTATGTAAAACAATTCAAACCTTTCCAAACATTTCAAATGCTTCTCCCATGACCTTCTCTCCATGACGATCTGATAGCCGTTTGTCTAACATTACGCTGGCGCCTATCTCGTAAAATATCTGCACTTACTATCCGCGGCTTTGAATATCGCCCTACCAGATCGCAAGGCTTGAGAAATGTTTCCAGCACCCGTCTTTCTGCCTACTGTAGCCCGACTCTGCCTACTGTAATCTGACTCCGCCCAGCGCAAAGGAATATAAACGGCTCCACGGTTAGCTAGCTCATGTCACAGCAATGCTGCCCAAGTCAGCGAATTCGTACCTCACCTCCATCTCATGTAGTAGAAGTCATATGCCAATCTCTTCCCGCACAAGCAGCCTGAACACCAGTGATCAGGCTGCGTTTATTCATTACCCGTATCATTGTTGCATTAGTTGTAGAGTTGTATTGTTATGACTGTTGTATAATTATGTTAAACGGCTCAATTACCCAAGTTTGAGGTGTCCGGCATTGTGACTGCTAATCACAAAAGTTCCGCGTGGCCTACACAAAGGCGAGCAGCTAATTCCAACCGAATTGTCTTAACTACTTGGTATTCCTACGTCAACGAGCCGTCCCAACAATGCTAGGATTATCTCAATTCATTCAAGTAAAGGATGGGATCCGAAGCTCCGATCTGCGCCAAAGATCAAAAATCAAAGATGCCGTTTTGTAGGTCAAACAGTCGAAGATAAGGTGGGCCGGACACGTAATGCGTGCGAACGACAACCGACGGACAAGAGCCGTTAGTGACTGGATTCCTCGAGATACCAAACGTACTGCAGGAAGACCATCAACCCGATGGTCAGCGTTCTTCACGAAGAGCCTGGACAAAAGATATGGTGCTCGACGAGTCCCTAGAGCGAGTAAAATCCGCTGGGCTACTCCTGTACGCGAGAGGAAGAATGGATGATTTACTGGAGTCCGCTTGAGTCACTCAAGGGTCAAGAGGACTGCAGCTGATACAGGAGATTAATTTTCGTCGCTGCTTTACATTTTCTTCATTCTCTCAGTGGAAACAGTACGGTCTATTTGTTGCCTACGAGCGCTGCGCTCTATTACACGTGTTGCTAAGATACTGATATTTTCGTTTTTTACCACGAGTTCGTTAACGGTTTAATTCGGTGAAGTCCAGTGATGGTTGGAATTGAAGAATCTGACTAAGCGTTCGGTGAACTCTGGCTGATTAGTGATTTGATGATGCTTTTCAAGACATTCACGAAGAAGAACGATGTCTTCAGTTAAGCGAAAAATGTGCTAAGTTTTCGTTTCCGACTTCTTTCTAATTTCTTTATCATTATTTTTCCGTTTTTCGTGATAGTCTTCCATTTCGTTGATTGAAGCATCCAAAGTTGAGAGTTATCTTCGATCAAGTAGCATTGCAGAATGGCTATGAAGAAAGTGGAATGCGGAGGAAAATGTGACATGTTGCTGTCAACGGAAATAGAAAGCATGCAAACCCTCCCTTCCTGGAGTTCCTACGAATGTTGTTTTCCCACAGATTAAGTACATGACACCATTATCAAGC
>UYYA01005100.1:0-40664 GCA_900624975.1 Angiostrongylus costaricensis
TCCGCCGAAACGTCAGCTCATTTGTGAATAAAGAATAATAACACCTCGCGTTTGCTCAACAAAAATACGAAGAATTACAGTGAACTACTGTGTGGAAAACCTGTATTTCCATTCCCAAATAATCACTCAGTAAAATCTGACTTAAAGGCTTTTGTCAAACTACCTTCAAACTTACCTGTGTCGTATAAGATTCTTTAAGGAAAGTCTTTTCGTTTATATTCATTTAAAATTTACGCGAAAGTGTGACCTCTGTGGGAGCCACGCAGGCGTAAATAATGGCTGCTTCTAATTTTAAAGCAACATATTTTAGCGCTTTTTGAATTTAATCAATTGCCATAGAAACTACTAGAAGACACAATCTTATTCTGCAGGATAAGAGATTTTTTATTCTATGAAAGCACAATTCTGATCTCCTGGAGCTCATGACATATGTTTTTTCAACTTTTTAGCTTCATGGCTAGTATTTCTACTACTAAAGCAAATGAACAAGCGGAATTTTATCCGAAAGGACACGATCGTGTTCCCATTGTACGGATTATGTTTGAAGCAGCTGTTTTTCAATTGAAGGCGTTGAAACTTTAAATACTAGAATCAATTTTTTGGCAGGCTTGATTCTGAAAACACAAAATTTGAATGCTTTAAAGAACTATGCATGAGATTAATGTGATAGGCCAGCATCTCTTCTATATGTCTACAAAGATCCGAACTCCTGAAATACTCCAGTGATCGTCAATTTTCGAAGGACCACCTTCGTTGCGAAAATTTAGGGTATTAACATTTAACTCAATGTGTTAAAGACGCTGTGATTTCCGTTGTTAATACGTTCATTTGAAAACTTTCAAAATAAAAAGCTTTACTGAAATCACACTGCGCAATTTGTCCCGATGAGGTTTATGAATAGGGATGAAGACGAAATTCACGCTTTTCGAGAGGATATTTGATTGTCAATATTGAATCGAAATTATTTCAAACCTACATATTTAGCATAAACTCTTTACGATCGGGCTTTCCTAAGGCTATGAATCATTCTAGTATTAAAGAAGATTGCGTCGTTTTCTTGTTCAGCAATCGCGAGGTTTTTAAACAGCATACATTTACTTCCATAAAAACACAATCCGATACAACGCTAGCTGACGTTTCGGCGGTATCGCCTTCTTCAGAGCCTGGAAGGGTATACTGATATACAATCTACTAGGCCAAACGCTTCAATAACACTTACAAAAAGACGAAAAACTCCTTGGTAATTACATGATCAACAACTGATCAAAAACCCACCGCTTTTTCGTGACTTCCAATGAGGAAGTTTAGAACAGCTGATTATAGTCGCATGTGGTTGACGACTGCACCATCCCACATCAAAAATCGATGCGAACATACGGGATCAGGTCGCGTATAACCTCCGGGCATTCATCCCTGCTAAAGATGATTGCTACAAAATGTCATTGATAATAAAATCATAATACTTACCTGTTTGGATTGCTTACGTACACGAATCGCGCAATAATTATTTGCATGGAATGTCGAGATTGCTATGTTGAAACGATCCATCATAGTTTGGAGAGTTCGCTTCTCAGACATAAGGTATTCTCGGAAGCTCCAGATTCGTGGGCTTACGTTTACCCTTATTTGGCCTGAGAATGGCAATTTCCTGTTTTTTTTCCTTTGGTGACCTTGATGGAAGATAAAACCCATTATGGACAGCGCAATTCAATACCAAGAATGCTCGCAGCTATGATGATATCGTACACCATCGTGTGGACAAATGATATCAGCTATGAATACTATATGCTTCATAATTTCTTGTATACACCTTATAATAAATGCGCAGTAACAACTTTCAGTGAGGCCAAAGTAATTCGTGATTCACAAACGCAAAAGTCGAAAGGATATGGATTTGTTTCTTATCCAGTGAAAGAAGTGAGTAGTAAAATCTTACAAAAGAAAAAATGTTTATATTGTCATATTACACTATTATTCCGCAGTACAAGTTTATCTATGAACATTCTAGAACGCTGAAAAAGCCATAACTGCCATGAATGGACATTGGTTAGGTCGACGAGCTATTCGAACAAATTGGGCAACACGAAGGCCACCCGATGAAACCAGAGAGAAGCTCACATTTGAACAGGTCTGAAAGTAAATCACACTTGAGTCACTTGTCTCGAATGGCCGTCACAGTTCACGAAAAGTTGAACGCACCATGAATCTATTTCTGCTCGTACACAGCAATCATTTGGCCCCGAAAGCAACAGAAAGCTCTTTTCTAAAGAGGCATGATTTCTCAGAGAGCTCAGTCTTTCTCGTATTTTCTCATAAAGGGAGCTGAATGAAATCTTTAATCCCACCGAATCTTAGTGCAAAATGTAAAGACACCCTTGTGCTTGATTTGTGCATGAATATGAGCAAGTAGTAGATCCAATTATTCAATATTTTCGAGAAATAAATGTTAGATAAAACATATCTAATAAAATCCTATTGATCCAATAACCTAAGCGTGTGTAGTTCAATGGTTAGAGATGTCATGCAATATACACAAGGTCGATCATTTGTACGATCACTCGCCCTGTGATCATTAAGATTTCCATCCCTCCAGGGTTTGGCAAATGGGTACCATACTTGTCTGAGAGGGTAATGGCATTGACTCGATGCATGGGTTAGCTGTCTCAAGCCATTCTATAGGCTAGATAGGCGTGTCATCACCTCAACAACGTTACCAATGAAGTCTACTCAGGCATTTATCAACGGCGAATGTCTTATCATTCTTTTTTAATCCAGCAATCAATGATCTTCTTTTGTTGATATCTACTTTTTTGCTGGTTGAAAGTGATATTTAGTCACATTTTTATTATTTTGTCTTAAATTCGCTGCACGAAACTCTGTCCACTAAGGTGTTCAATTCAACCAAACCCGACAACACATCAGTTTATGTGGGAAACGTGAATCCGAACACTACCGGTAAGCATTTCTATTTACTAATTTACTTATGATGTAATTCTTATTAAACCTTTGCTTTCTTCATATTCGTAATGGCTTCTTTCATATTTTCTTACATATGTGACACGTAGTAATAACTTCAACGAAGACTGCAAAATAGGGAAGAAATTTCCACCCAGTGATGTTTTCTTTTTTCCAGAGAATGACCTCAGAGAACCGTTTTCTGTTCACGGTGAAATCACCGAGGTACGGTTATTTAAAGCACAAGGTTACGCTTTCGTTCGATATGAGCGTAAAGAATGTGCAACGAACGCCATCATGGAAATGAATGGGAAGGAAATCGGCGGCAATACGATACGCTGCTCATGGGGTCGAATGCAACAGGTGGGGATCGATCACCTTAACGACCACATCTTTATATCTTCTGTGTATTCCTTATCATATCTAGCATATATATACATGCAGATTTATACATATATATATTTATATATATGTATAGCTGACGCGTGTAGAGCAGAGAACAGAGGTGTTCTGCGATGCACCCAATCGCTGTCCACTGTATAGGCCAAATACACATTCAGTCACCTCTAGCGATATTTAATGAAGTTGGATGAATAGCACGTCCATTTTGGACTGATCAACTCCGAACGCTTTATCGTTTATCTCCTATACGTACATAGGTATGTGTAGTTAGAGGGTGACCTGATTTGCGCATGTTATTTTTGGTTCGTTCTCAAGGTCTATGCATACGAAGCCCATCAATCAACAGGGATTATCAAATTTGTCTGAGAGGAAAAACCCTCGACTTTATGCATCGTTGTACTTGACTAAATCATTATATAGATGAAATATGTATATACAATCACCTCTACGGTGCTGCGAGCGAAATGGAGTGCATGATGCTTCCATGAGGCATAAGTCAACACCGAACAGTTTTTTCGGCCTCGTTTAACGTTGATAAGAGTTAGAGGCAAATTAAACAAATGTTTTACACAACATATTGTTCGTGACTGCTTCTATCTTAGATAGTGAGATAGAAGTAGTCATGGAAGCCCTTGATAGTGAAAGAGTCCCTACTCAGTACATAAAGAATCTTCGTGAGCTGCACAAAATTTTCACAACCAAGATATCACTATTCTACAACGATATTAACATTGACGTCAAAAGAGGACTTAGGCAAGGCGGCACCATCTCGCCAAAATTATTTGCGCCACTCTCCAGAACGTCATGCGAACATTGGAATGGGACAACATAGGAGTGAAAATCAGTGGTCGGCAATTACACTATCTTCGCTTTTCTGATGATATCGTCCTTATAACACCAAACATTAGCCAAGCGAAACATATGCTTGACGACTTTGATAAAGCCGGCGGAATGATTGATCTTCGATTAAATCTCACAAAAACGATGTTTAAGAAGGATTAGTTTCGCATGCCCCATTCACGTTTAACGCCACGAATATCTCCGAATGCTCCAGTTATATCTATCTAGGTTGTGAAATCAATATGACGAACGACTTAGCTCCAGAGCTGAGCAGAAGGAAACGAGCGCTCTGGGCATCTTGCCACCTTTTCGACTCAGCGGTACTTTCTGCGCTAACGTATGCGTCAGAAACCTGGTTACTGCGTAAGCAGGATAAAAGATCGTTCAGCGTTATTGAAGGCACGGTCGAAAGGACGATGCTGGGAATGTCCCGTGTCACGCAAGTATGGGAAAAGATCGGAAGTTCAGACCTACGCCAACGATCAATAATGAAAAATGCCGTTCTAAGCGCCAAACAGTCGATGATAAGGTGGGCCAGACACGTAATGTGTATCAACGACAACCGATGGACAAGAGCCGTCAGTGACTGGATTTTTCGGGTTCTCAAAGGTACTGCGGGAAGACCGTCGACCTGATAGTCAGAGTTCTTCACGAAAACTCTAGAGGAAAGATATGATGCTCAATGAATCCCTAGAGTGAGCAGAATCTACTGGGCTACTCTTGCACTCGACAGGGAAAAATGGAAGTTTTACTGGCGCCCACTAGAGTCCATCGACGATCAATGGGACTACAGGTGACTATAGGTGACAGGTGATTGGCTGTGACAGACGCCGATGCATTCCATCGTGAAGCAGTGTGCTGGTTCGAACGTCTCCGCAACGCTATCCCCCAGTCGACGTGAGAACGCCCTAGATCGGCTATGCTCAGGATTGCAACTCGGGTCGACTTGACCGTCATTCACCGACATTATTAAAGAAGAAGAAAACTTCAAATAGCAACTGAAAAACACGCGAAATATTCAACGACCTTTGTAGACAATGAATGCGGAGGAAAAGAAATTGGATGCAAGAAGTACTGGGATCCCCACAGTAGATGTGATGACGGATCGTGTGAAAGAAGGTATCCTTAAAAACATTGAAGGTTTGTCTCCTAATAATCACATAAGTTGTGAATGTGAAGATTTTTTATCTTTCATAGTATGCAGATAAACACCAAATCATGGAAAATGGAGTTCAGAGCACTAAACAAATCGATTTTGCTTTGTAGAAGCATTTGGTTAAACTTACTGAGAAACTGATTTTGTATTTGAAACTGTGATAACCGCGTTGAACCTGCGAATTGCTGTTTATGCGACTATGATATCGTGTTCGTTTTCTTTCACATTATCCACTCTGAAATAGCTTCTATGAGACTATAGAGCGATCGGAATAGCATCGCTTGGTTGTTTGAGACTTTTTAAAAAAAAAGGAATAAGGAATAATGCTTGCTAAGCTTTTGATAATATTCTTTCATCTAAGAGCAATTCTCTTGCAGGCGCCGATTGCCCAAGTTACACAAGACTTATCGCCGCTACTTACGCCATCATTTTTGCCGAATACAATAGCCGTTCCAAATCTATTCTACAGTCCATTCTATCATCAAATCTATAATCCGTCATTAATACCACAGTGGCAAGCCTAACTGAACGAGTTCCCGTGATTATTACGTGCTAGTCGATATATTTCTTTCTTTATCGCATATATTTACGTGATATGTGTTTAATATGTCATATTTGCGGAATCATTTTAAGTGTTATGTAATAATTCGAGTTCTAAATTGCTAGTAGATGATGTAAAGAAAATCCAGTTGTGAGATTCTAACGTGTTTGCGCTATAATGCGCATGTTCCTCGCATGTCCCTCATACGCTGCTCTAACATCTACAATCATTTTCGAAAAGAAAAGTTCATTTTTTCATTGTATAAGATGATATTAAAACTAATTTTACTCATCATTCATGTTTTACTTCTTTTATCACCTCTGTCATTACACTCTGACCAAATCTCTTTTCATAAAAATATCATGAATATTTTTAAAAATGTTTATACTCCTTCTTTTTCACCTAGTAGAAAGTTTGCCGAAACGAAGTCGAATTTGATATGAAACACTGGTGATAGCTCTCTCCTCTGACATTTCTTCATAGTGTTCATTATATAGTATTAAACTATGTGATCACATGTATTAGGTAATCAACCGTGAATGAATCGACCAAGCACAAACAAAGACTTTCTTCTCAGTTACCCATTAGAGTTCTTCAGTGGGTTTTGCTTGCATGAGTAGCTCGTGGGCTGTACTATGAGAGGCCGGATGTGATCACTAGTACATTGCTGAGTTTGCCCTAACTAGAAACGCGGCTTATTCATTGGAAGAAACCGTAGATCGCCTATCGCCTGCCATATTGGTCACCTCACTGAACCAATTTTAGCTGGGCCACAATATTTAACTTTTTTTAAATGAAGCTGAGATATTTTTAAAACACCGGACTGTAGGTGTCTGCGGTGGGAACGAACGCGCTATTGTCCTTTCTGGGGAGTAACGCGTTCACCACCACCACACCATGCGGGTCCTTCGTTTCGCCTGTCTCTCATCTGTCTCGGAGAGGACAATAGCGCGTTCGTTCACCACCGCAGACACCTGCGGTCCGGAGTTTTGCAAATATCTCAGCATCATTAAAGTTATATTTCGCAATATATACTCTGCCGTTAAAAAAAGTAGGCAGTAAATTTTTTTGTCAAATTTTAACTTTTTGTTTACTACCTATCATTTTTCCCGTGGCAGTATTTTATGTCAATTCAACCGCACTGATGCTGAGATGTCTGGAAAACTCCGACCACACCCTATATTCGGACCCACGATTGCCCTTTTCATGGGATCACGTGCTACCCACTAGATCATCGAGGCTCAGCATTGATTTGCCTTTCTGTCGACAAGTCTCTTAAATAATGGTGACATCAGGAATCAGCCGTCAGCCAGTAAGATCTGAGCCGCAATTTGGCATTGACACCAGTTAAGCTGAGGCCGCAGTCAAATTGGCAGTGTTTAACTCTTTATTTATCACTTGTTATTTTGTTTTCATGACATCAATCTCGTTAACAAATTGCTCTTAGAAGTACCGTTAGAGTGAAAAGAAATTCTAACCTGGCTTGGGGTCCGAGTGTTCAAATATCTCAGCATCTCCACGTAGTAATTCCCATGACCGACTTTCTGTTAACCTCGGCATTAATTGATAATTCAATGTTTTTCATCAATAAGCAGACACGAGGTTGTTAATATATTAATATTAACAACCTCGTGTCTGCTTATTGATGAAAAACATTGAAATATCTCAGCATCATTTTAGTTGTAGTTAGCTGAATCGCTGTGCAAAATGGGGCCATCCACATTTATCTATAAGTATCACCACGTGCAACCACGAGCACAAAGCAGTTTAGCTTAATCCGAAGCGACAAAAATAGTGAACCGGTACCCTTAACAGGCCTTGTCGGACAAGTATACAATGACTCGTCGTTTACGCTTAACCGTCTATACTTCCTCTGGTGATGCGCCACGTAGTCGTATGAGTAATCGGCAAGAGAATTCTCAAATGAAGGTTTTTTGGAATTCTTCAATGTTTATATATAGGTAGTTGCACGACCATTTCAAATTACTTGTCAGTCTTCTCGAATTATTGGTTTGAAACGCTAAGACATTGACTAACGCATAAACTTATTTAGGAATTCACCTCACCTGTATTATTTGTAGACCCTTTGGTCGTCAAGTGACTAGAGCGGGAGCCAGTAAATCTCCCATTTTTGCCTGTCGCGTGCAAGAGTAGCGCAGTGGGTTTTGTTCGCTCTAGAAATTCGTTGAGTATAATATCTTTCTCCGAGGCTCTTCGTGAAGAACTTTCACCATCGGGTCAGTGGTTTTCCTGCAGTAGGTATGACATTCTGAGGAATCCAGTCACTAACGGCTCTTGTCCATCGGTTGTCATTCATACGCATTACATGACCAGCCCATCTTATCTTCGACTGTTTGACGTACAGAACGACGTCTTTGATTTTCGATCGTTGACGCAGATAAGAGCTTCGGATCCCATCCCTTACCTGTGTGGAACGGGATACTCCTAGCAACGTTCCTTCGACTGCTCGTTCGATAGCGCTGAGTGACCTTTCATCCTGCTTACGCAGCGACCAGGTTTCTGACGCATACGTTAGAGCAGGAAGTACCGTTGAGTCGAAAAGATGGGCATGGAGTCGGGTGTCCTTTGTTCTCTTCACTAAATCCTCGATGCTCTTAAAAAAGCTCCTCAAGCCACTCGTTTTCTTCTGCTCAACTCTGGATCTAAGTCGTTCATCATGCTGATTTCCCGATCTAGATAGGCATAACTGGAGCATTCGGAGATATTCGTTCCGTTTAGCGTGAATGGGGCATGCGAAACCAATCCATTGTTCATGAACATCGTTTTTATGAGATTTAGTCGAAGACCAATCTTTCCACAGGCTTTATCAAGGTCGGCAGGCATTCATTCCGCTTGGCTAATGTTTCGCGTTACAAGGACCATGTCATCACCAAAGCGAGGATAGTGTAATTGCCGACCACCGATTTTCACTCCTATGTTGTCCCATTACATTGTTCGCATGCCTATCTCGAGTGTGGCGGTGAATAATTTCAGCGAGGTGGTATCGCCTTGCCTAACGCCTCTTTTGACGTTGATGCTAGTATTGTCATAGAATGATGATATCTTGGTTGTGAAATTTCTGCACAGCTCACTAAGAATCTTTATGTACTGAGTAGGGACTCCTTGACTATCAAGGGCTTCCATGATTACTTCTATCTCAATTGAGTCAAAGGTTTTCTTTAAGCCGATGATAGGGAGACAGTGCGGTTTTTGTACTCTCGCGATACTTCAATGAGTCTTTCTGTCGTGTAGATAAGGTCCATCATACTAAATCCTTTTCGAAATCCTGATTGCTCACATGGCTGTCCTTCTTCCAGTGTTCTGTTATTCCTGTTTAGGTTGAGTCTAGTAAAAAAAAAGTTTGCAAACGGCAGAAATCAAGCAGATTGGGCGATAGCTGCCGATATCGTAGAGGACACTTTTCTTGAACATTAGCACGGTCTTGCTGGTCTTCCATTGAGTAGGGACCTTGTGTTCAGACAGGTAACGTGTGAAGAGCTGAGCCAGTGTGTTTACGAGGAATGGCGGAAAGTTCTTTAGGTGTTCTGGTCCTATCCTGTTCGAACCTGGTGCTGCTCGATTTTTCACCAACGAAATGGCATGTCTGATTTCGGAAGAAGAACCGGTGGTACAACACATCCATCCTCCTTTATTTCATATGACGGGAGGTGGACGTGGCTATCGAAGAGATCCGAGTAGTATTCGTGAATGATTTTCTTCATTGCCTTTTTAGACGCTATAACTATCCGTCTGTCCGTCGGAGTGCAATCGTCTTGGTCTTGTAATTGGCGAAGCTTCGGTGGGCTTTGCGAATGCTTCTCCCAGCCTCTGCAGCTTCGACCGTTACTGCTTCTCTTCTCTTTTTAAGATCTTCTTTTATCGCCTGTCTCCGTTGTTTTGCAAGTTCGGACGTTAGTTCGCGGTTACCCTCAACTCCTGCAATTCACGCTGGCGTATCAGCTCGAATGTTTCTGGAGACAGTCGCCTCTTGGTGATTTTCGAACTCTCAACCTTCATAGCGCTAACGTGAAGATGTTTTAATTAGCCGAATGTATTCATCGTCGATGTTATCGACAATTGTATTTTTCCAGCAGCCGACTAATGTGTTGAGTAAGGTCAGGTTTGTAGTGGTTTTGGGACCTCGCTTTTTTTTTTAATTTAGCGGTATTTTTCTCCTTTCATGAGCAAATGGGGTCTTGCACGAAAAAGGCGAATATCCGATTTCGCGTAGAATTTTGGGACAACAACGACATCGGTAATTCAAATCCTTCGATTTACTATGATATAGTTTATTTCTTTATGCTACACTAGCTGGAGGACTACCAGAACCAGCGTTGGGAGTGGGTGCTTCAGGAGTTGTGAGTTACCATGGATGGTCTTGGTCGTCACGATAAAGTCAGAGAGCCGCTCACCCTGTCCGTTCTATTCTAATCTGTGGGTCCCAATGTGACGTTTTTCAGACGCTCTTCTTGGTTAAACCTTGCCGTTAAAATCTCCAATAATGATCTTGAAGAATGTATGGTCTTCTCTGTAGAACTTTCCCAAGTTCATATAGAACACTTCGACTTCTTCTTCGTCATAGCTCGACGTAGACGCGTAAACGACGAAGATTGTCAAAGCTGGTATTGATCTATATCGTTTTAATGGTAAACGTCCGATTTAGGTTCTAAGTTGTCCCAATGAATCGTTATTCGTGGACAAACTCGTGTTGACGAGAACGCCGACGCCGCCGACTCCTCTACTGTGTCATGCTCCGAGGAACAGTTCTTCTCCGGTGTCATAGACGGCGTTGAAAGGCTGGCGTTGTCTCGTCTCGCCTATGCCGATGTCGTATCTTATCCTTTTTGCTTGCATGGGCACGTCTTCTATGGTGGACTCAGATGCAAGTGTACGTGCATTATAGGTAGAAATCGTCACCTTAGTTCTTCGCGACCCAAGCAGCTTCTATTGGCCCTGAGTTTTTAGCAGCCTCTCCGTACTCGTCCTATCCAACGCTGCCGAATTGGGGCTCTTTCGAAATCAGGAAATTGAGGCTCGTTTCTTTTACTCTGTTTAACATTTTGTTACCACGTATAGCTTGCTGGGCTCTGAAGGTGGGAGCTGGGTATACTCACGGTTAGCTTGCCAGTTTCTCCCACAATTTTTGAAAATAAAGAAAAAGAAAGATTTAGGAATTATAATGTCAAAATCAAATAAAGTAACGACTAAAGAAGCAAAGGTGAAAATATGATTACCAGCGACGTAGAAATCCAACATTTCAAAAAAGACCGTGAAGAAAACGCTAACAATGTGAACGCACGTAATCTGTTTATTACTTTTTCATCGCCTGTATCACCTGTAGTACCGTTGATCGCCGAGTGACTCGAAAGGGCGCCAGTAAATTTTCCATTTCTACCTGTCGCGCGCAAGAATAGCCCAGAAGGTTCTGCTCACTCTAGGGATTCATTGAGCATCATATCTTTTTTCTAGAATTCTCGTGAAGAACTCTGACTATCGGGTCGGTAGTTTTTCTGCAGTACGTTTGGAATCCCGAGGAATCCAGTCACTAACGGCTCATGTCCATCGGTTGTCGTTGATACGTATTACGTGTCCGGCCCACCTTATCATCGACTGTTTGGCTCTTAAAACGGCATTTTCCATTATTGATCGTTGGCGTAGGCCTGAGCTTCGGATCTCTTTCCTTACTTGTGTGACACGGGCATTCCTAGCATCGTCCTTTCAACTGCGCGTTCAATAACGCTGAATGATCTTTCATCCTCCTTACGCACTGACCAGGTTTCTGACGCATACGTTAGGGCAGGAGATACCGTTGAGTCGAAAAGGTGGTAGTCCTCTCCACTACATCACCGATGCTCTTGAATGCTCCTCATGGCGCTCGTTTCCTTTTGCTCAACCCTAGAACTAAGTCGTTAAACATTTGATTTTCCGACCTAGATAGACATAACAACAGCATCCGGAGATATTCGCTCCGTTAACTGTGAATGGGGTGAAAGAAACCAATGCGTTCCTCATGAACATCGTTTTCGTGAGATTTAGTCGCAGAGACCAATCTTTCCACAGGTTTTATCAAGCCCGGCAAGCATTCATTTCGCTTTTGCTTGGCTAATGTTTCGTGTTATAAGAACGATACCATCAGCAAAGCTAGGATGGTGCAATTGCCGATTCACTCCCACGGTGTCCCACTACAATGTTTGCATGATGTTCTCGAGAGTGGCAGTAAATAATTTTGGCGGGATAGTACCGCCTTGCCTAACCCCTCTTTTAACGTTGATGTTAATATCAACAACAATGATGCTGAGATATTTGCAAAGCTCCTGAGCGCAGGTGTCTGCGGTGGAGAACGAACGCGCCATTGTCCTTTCCGGGGAGTAGCGCGTTCACCACCACACCATGCGGGTCCTTCGTTTCGCATGTCTCTCAGATAGCTCAAGCGATCAACGCCATCAGCAATCACCCGTCAATGGGTTCGATCTAGGGTGCCCGAATCGCCAACCCTGCCATAAAAAATTGTAATAAGCACTAAAGAAAAAGTGAACATTGGTGTTAATATTGTTGTAAAATGATTATATCTTGGTTGTGAAATTTCTGCTCAGCTCACTAAGAATCTTTATGTACTGAGTAGGGACTCCTTGACTATCAAGGGCTTCTATGACTATTTCTATAACAGTTCAGTTAATGGTCTCCTTTAAATCGATGAAAGTGAGACAGAGAGGTTTTTTATACTCTCGCGATATTTCAATGAGTCTTGTTATCGTGTGGATGTTGTCCATTCTACTATATCCTTTTCGAGACCTTGCTTTTCACGTTGCTAAACTCTGTCCAGTGTTCTGTCAATCCTGTTTAGGATGAATCGAGTGAAAATTTGTAGACGACAGAGAGAGAACAGATTTGGCGATAGTTGTCGATATCGTGTAAGTTTAGTCATTGAATAGGGAGGGACCTTGCATTTAGACAGGTAACGTGCGAAGAGCAGAGCCAGTGTGTTTACGAGGCCTGGAGGACGGTTCTTCAGGTGTTCTGGTCTTATCCTATTCGGACCTGTGCTGTTCAATTTTTCACCGACGAAATAGCATGTCGGATTTCGGAAGGGAGAGCCGGTGGTACAACATATCCATCCTCCTTCATTCCATATGACGGGAGTTGAACGTGGTTATCGAAGAGATCTGAGCAGTATTCATGAATTACTTTCTCCATTGTCTTTTTGGACTCTGTAGCTGTTCCGTCTGGGCGTCGTAGTGCAATCGTCTTGGCCTTGTAATTTGCGAAGCTTCGCTGGGCTTCGCAAATGCTTTTCCCAGCCTTTCCAGCTTCGGCCATCACTGCTGCTCTTCTCTCTCTAAGATCTTCTTTTATCGCCTGTCTGCATTGTTTTGCAAGTTCAGACGTTAGTTCGCATTTGCCTGCTGCTCGTACGATTTCGCGCTGGCGTATCAGCTCGAGTGCTTCTGGTTGTAGACGTCTCTTGGTGAGTTTCGAACTCTCAGCTTTCATAGCACTAACGTGAAAATGTTGAATGAACCGAGCGTATTCTTCTTTGATGTTGTTGTCTACAACGGCATCTTTCCAAAAGCCGAGTAATGAGTTGAATAAGTGCCAATTTATAGTGATTTTGGGACATCGAATTTTGAACTTAGCGGCTTTTTCTTGCTTGTGCGAGATATGTAATCTTGGTCCAAGGAGGCGATGGTCTGATTTCATGTAGAATTTTGAGTCAACAACGACATCGGTTAAGCAAGACCTTCTATTTACTATGATATGGTCCACTTCGTTATCGTATTCTTCATTGGGAGATTTCCACGTCCAGCGTTGAGCGTAGGGTTTCTGGAATTGCGAATTACCATGGGTGGTCTTGGTCGCCATAATAAACTCAGACAGCCGCTCATCCTGTTCGTTCCATTTTAATCGGCGGGTCCCAATGTAACGTTGCTCAGGTGTTTTTCTTGGTCCAACGTTGACGTTGAAATCTCTAATGATGACCTTGAAGATTGTGTGGTCTTCTCTGTAGAACTTCTCTAAGCCTATGTAGAACTGTTCGACTTCTTCTTCGTCACAGTTTGATGTCGGTGCGTGAACGACAAAGATTGTCAAAACCGAAATTGATCCACTTTTTTTTAATCGTAGACATCCGATTGGGGTGGATCATGGACAAACTCGTGTTGACGAGAACGCCGACACCGCCGACTCCTTTAGTGTCGCATGTTCCGAAGAACATTTATTCTCCGGTGTCATAGACGGCGTTGAATGAGTGGCGCATCTCGTCCCGGTCAAGCCGATAGGCGGATGATGTCGCTACCTTATTTTTCTTGCTTGAACGATCAAGTCTTCTATCGAGGTATAGGATGAAAATGTGCATGGATTGTGGGTGCAGATCGTCACCTTAGTTCTTTGCGATTTAGGAATCTTATAATGGTTTCGAGATTTTAGCAACCTCTCCGTACTCGTCCTACCTAACGCTGCCGAATTTGGGACTCTTTCGGTGTCAAAGGAATGAGGCCTGTTTTTTTTTACTGTGTTTCGCTTGTGATACCTATGTGTAGCTTGCTGAGCTCTGAACGTGGGGACTGGGTATACTTACGGGTGGCTTGCCAGTCTCTTCCAGAGTAAACGTGGAGCTTATTTGGGCGACTCCTAACCCCATCTCACACACTTCCCTGTCACTTGATTACAGGCTTTTGGCCGAATAGACTCTTAGAATACAATCCGCATAAACTTGAACGGTACCCACACACGCGTTCGTTAAGACAGAGAGTATATGCCTCTTTCGGCGCAGCCGAAAGCGAGAGCCTATCCGCTGGATCTACCTGCGTCTCAGGAAAGCAAAGGTCGCTTTTAGTTCGCGATTAGCTCCTTATCCGCCACATGGGGGCGCACCACGTAGCCACGCGACTAACTTCCCCCAGATCCTTTAAACGGGAAAGATTAGTGGTCTACTTGGTTCATAGTTACAAAAATTGCTTGGAAATCTGAGTCCTTACGAACATTATTCTCATTAAAGTGGTACCATATTTTGAGTTTATTCGGGTCACGAGGATGAGGCCTAGTTGGTTTACCGTATTTAATGTCTGATGCCGACGTATAGCTTGTTGAGCTCTAAACGTGTGGGTTGAGTTTAGTCGCAGATAGCTTGTCAATCTCTCCCAGAGTGGGCGAGAAACTTGCCTGAGGCTCCCACTCTAGCTGATCCCCATATACACCCCGGTCAGACTGTTGGTTCACGATTAACGCCTTATCCGCCACTTACGCCGTACAAAACCTTCGTAGGCAACACAGTGAAATTAAACATTCCAGATCAAGATTCATTTGTGATAAACTTCTTTAATTCGTTGTTGCTCTACGTGGAGCGCGTGCAATGCTTGGTAGAGGAGCACTTCAGCTCGCCTTCAAATTAGTTTTCACCGAGGACATTAGCACCCCCAGGAAAGCCCTTCTATTTTTTATTTTCGATCAACTTTATAACCTGCTTGTTTCTCTTCTTATAGATGCATTCGGTTTGATGTCGTATGTCCCATTATATTTCATAGTCTATTTTTCAATAAAGCACCTTCAACAGTGTTCTTTATTTAGTTCATATGCCAGCCGATGTATTAGATGCATGGCAGCATAGTTCTGTGGAGACTATCGACTAAAACAGGAAAGGTCAGAAATTTCAGTCTGTAGTGCGATCGGTGGGTTCTATGGAAAACCTGAATGCAGCTGAGACGCCGTCTCCGCGAGCCGAGATTAGATCTTTGCTATCTTTGCAATTCCAAGGTTTTTCATTGAATGATCTTCCAATTTAACTGTAGTTTTATTCTATATGTTCTTGCTCCGCTCAGCTTTTTATGTATATTTGTTAAATGGTACTTGAATGGCTTTTCTTCACTGATTGGGCAAGATTTGAATTCTCCATCGCGTTGATATGGTCATACTATGATTTCCCATACAATACCACAGAAATTAGCTCACCGATGTTGATCAAAATGGAGTTGGGCACAATGCGGCTAGGTTTCAAATTCAGCATATCTGCTACCCGTTGATTATCGGCCGCAAAAATTCGAGTTCTGCAACCGATCCTTTAGCCATATTCTCGATTACATTACCAATAGTGCAATGACTCACGAGACTTAAATTATGTTAGTTGTCGCATAGATATCATTCACCTTACTGGAACCTCTAAATCTGCTTCATTCTTGTTTGCATGCTGCTTTTGGTCCAATTTTGTGCAAATATTATTGAGGAAAACCGGTAAGTGGTCTATCCACGACAAACAGAATGCAGATTTAAGAGAATTAGGCGATGGTGTCAAACTCCGTTCTTGCGTAATAACACGCTCCTATTTGTTTTCCACTTGATGGGAACCTTACATTTTGACAGGTACTGTGTGGGAAAGCCAGCCAAAATAGATAAGAAAAAGTTGTTGGTTTTCTAGTTATTCTGATCCGGCCTTGTTAACACGTTGCTGTGCGATTCTTCACCAATGAAACAGCTTCGCAGATTTCAGAAGGTGAAATTGCCATAACTTCATATCCGCGCTCCGTAAACTAATATCAAAGCAGGTAATCGTAAACGTCAAAAAACGCTACAAGTTTGGACGCCGAAGAGTGATCGTCTTGGTCTTACAGTGGGAGAAGTGCTCACGTGCGTTCCGAACGTTGCTGCTTTTGCCTTTACAACCGTAATAGTTCACGATTATCCTAGAAGAAAAGTAAGACGCCTCTTGACTCCCTTACATTCGATGGAAATTCATACTTGCGACAGAGACGGAAGCAATCTTTGCTGGTGCACGATCGGGTCACCTGACGAAAAAAGGTAAGGACAATTGACAGATGATTCAGGCGAATGTCAACCGCGCACGGTGAGCAGGGTTGGTTCAAAGCTCAAGGTTTTTCGACGAGACTTTTGTGGTGTTCATTCACGTCTTTCTGGGTGCCATCAATTATTTACAGAAGTAATTCGTGCAAAGGGTTTTTTTTTTCATAATATACTCGCGACTTCCATTGGCGTAGTAGATATTTGATTTCCAGCTTGTAGTTGGATCAGATTCTGGAGGCCTCGGTGATTAGGCCTATTTTCAGCCATCGGCTAAGTTTACAATTATTGGACTACTATAAAATACAAGTGTAAAACAAAATTTAAAAAGTTTCACGTATTTTATTTTAAAATGAAAGTCTACAAGAGCTGATTTTATCGAAAGTTATTAACAGAAGGTACTGATGTCCAACAGAACGGTTTCACTTTACAAATTCACAGTGGCACTCTCAGATTTCTCGTGATGGATATTCTTCCAATTTTCGTGTAGTTGTTTTGGCAGTAAAACTAGGAAAAGTCCAAAAATGATGTGCAATTATTCATATTTGTAGAGTGCGGTGTGGTGTGACCTTGTATGGAGGCACCGGTCTTATCTGTTACGCTATTAAATTCAATCACAAATTTCGTTTATTTTCGGCCTTCTTGTTCATTTAACGAGAACTGTTCAAACCTGGCAGTCATCGTCTATGATCACAGTAAAGATCTTCGCGCATGATAACGACACACTCGTTAGTGATAGTGAGTGACGTCTAGGACTATCGAGTTAAAAAGGTAAAACCATGCAAAACGAAGAAAGCTTGAATGTAATGAATGTCTCCAGGCTCACGTTTTAGTAGCAATTTCCATCGTTAGTAAGTTCATGAAAATAAACCGTGGGATTCTTTGGTCAATTCTGCTCAATCTTGCGAAGTGGGTTACCGCATGTCGCTCATCTGACACCCATGAATGGTATCGACTTTGTGTACTTAGCAAATAACAATTCAGTGAAACGATTTTTTTCTCCTTAAATAGAACAAACCTTCGATATCCGAAATTCGAGCCAATTAGAAGTCTTGTATTTTGTGGTTATCAGTTTCATCCAGGAGCGCAACAGCTGCAGTATTTATGAGTGTCTTATTAAATTAACTCTCCAAATCCTCTGTAAGTCTTGGCGACTTTCTTATTGGTAATTTATGAGAGCTTGCAAAAATTGCCTATATAATCTCCACAGTAGCAAATAAGATATCAAATCTTTAAAGCTCTTAAATACTTCCTTAGTTTAGACCGACATAGTACCAATTATTTGACTGCGTGCTGTATCTTTTCGATATTTAACGAAGAACGAATTAAAGGAAAAGACTGTAAATAAGTCACCAACATCTGCGATGTCTAAAAAAAAGCTCTTTCCGTTGATCAATCTCTGAGGGATGCGCCATGCATCCGACTTCATTAAGCATCGTTTGAAGGTTATTTGGATGCATATCTGGCCTTTACAATGAGTCGAGGTGGCCTACGGATGTATCGAGCCACTGCTGCAATCCTCCCAGACAAGACTGGCACCAATCTGCCGGCCCCGAAGGGATGGAAGGTTTAGTGAGCCATGGGCCGGGGATAGATCCCATATGCGCGTTGCATGGCGCCTCCAACCACTGTGTCACACGTGCCAAACCACCCCAAGTGCTAACCTGCGATCTATAGTGAACATAAGCCATTAATATCTTTCCTTTGAACTAAATCAATGGTCATGCAGAACTCTTATTATGTCTTGAAGCTTGTATGAAATTTTCAATAGAACTATTAATGCAGTGTTTTGTATTATTCCTCCTTTGGCAGACAGAAGTTTCCTGCCAACCTTTCTAAGTGAAAATTCTTACTAGAAATTCACTTAAGCGCTTGATAGGAGAAGTGAAGACACAGGTTACTTCGTTCCATGCTAATGACACGTGGTCTTGTAAAAACTGGTTTTTTCAAGCGCCTATTGTTTTACTAAGCACTTTTTAAAAATGTCCTACTTTTGCAAAATTTTACAATCCAGTCACGTAGTACACTATGCAGCAACTTAATCGTTGAATACACCATAACAATAATTTTGCATACTTCACTACTTTTAAGCTCATCATCTTAAATGATAACGATTATGATTCGATTTTTTGTCAGCCTTGTGTCTGAAAATTACAACGATATTCCAGAAGGCCAATGAATTTTGCGCTCGAAATTTAGGTCACGTGAATGATGGTTGACTAAAATGGACTTTTCTTCATCAATACAGACAATCCGATCGCTCGAGACAGGTGCTAAATGAGAACTCATGCTGCAAGAGACTTGTCAACTATGCACTTCCCTTTCCGATGGCAGCAAATGGATGTTATCGAATGAAGGAATGAACAAATTTAATGAATGAGGATGTTTACATTATACAACGTGCTATTCATCAATAAGGTTGAATGATGTTCATTGTACTTTCTTTCATAATATTGACATCGTTTGCTGCTATTACTACAATGCATAGAACGATGAAGTTCACTTAAGTTGAGAAGAAGTTCGACATTATCAATAGGAATATATCAGCTAGGATTAGACCCCCCAAACCAATTCAGAGCTTTACAAGCTACCTGCGACTACATTCTCTTTAAAAAAAAGTATAAATATAGAGCACCATGCTGGATGTTTTGTTTTCTTTTTTTTGGTGTTTTTTTTAACGTTCTTCAAGCCTGCTATACAATTAAACAACTCTGACGCTCTACTGAAATCGCAGTTTCATAGGAGTCAAGTGGCAGATATGATATAATATTAAGTTACTTGAAGAATAGTTTTAATCTTTAAATTCTAAATAGAAAACGTGCGGTGCAGTAGTTAGAGGTGCTCTACGATGCATACGGCGCCGATAACATAGTGTCACCCTCATGAAAGTTTAATAACCCAAAAGGACTATGTCCATGTTTAAAGTCGCGCAAAAGAGTTGCTCAAAGTCGCTTCCTTTCTCTTCTTCTTAAGATTTTGAACGAAATTCATTGTTTGAAATGATACATAAGCAATTCGTTTTTAAAGAACCTAACCTATTGGCATATTATTAGTGTAGTATACTTTAAATCGTCGGAAAAATGACACTACACTTTCGAAAATATTTGTTGGAAGTTAATGTGGCTTTCAGGCGTGGTAATTTCGGGTACGCTTTAAGATAAACCAAGACGTTCTACTGTTCACTTCTAGCCAAGTGTATGAACAGCTGCAAGATTAAGAACAAAAGCAGCGAAAACAAAATATGCAAAGATTTTGGTGATTATCTACTGTGATTTCTCTTACTAATAACAATTTCGACAGTACTAACACTTTGACTTCACACGTAAGTCTACATGGGCACGACTCCACTGTGTCTCGCTGGTTTCGCGCACTCTGCCCGCGTTAACAACGGTGTTACAACTAGCCGACATTAATGCTGGTAATACTGACAACAAGATGAACAAGTATACCATCTAAACTACATTCAAATTATTGGCGGCGCGTTGATGTTTTAGTTTTTTACCAATCTGAAGGACTGTTGATCGTGGTGATTCGACCACTTGTTAACCTTGCAGCTATGAGGGTTTTGAAGCAAAGCATCCTTCATGTTCTAGAGTCTTGAGCTGAAGTGATTGCCTAGGACGGTGACGTCGTTGCAAACTGAAACGAAACTGCTGTTGAAATAGATTTGAAAACTTAAAAAACGTGGCAATGATGCAACATTACATTCCTTTCCGGTGAACTTGTGTTTCCAGTTTTAGAGACAGAGACAGACAGTTGGGTCGACCACTCAGTGATCTTATAGTGCAACATTCATTGAACGAAATACTACAGCGACATAGCATTAGTGAAATTTCGGAAGTGAGCTGATGAATGAAAAACGTAGCAAAGACGTTTCGCCAATAAAAGTTCTTCTTACCACCAATGAGCGATTTATATCTCATTGTTGTAGTCGAGCGAGTTGCATTCATTTACACTTTTTCGTAAATGTTGCCCTTTTATCTTCACTTGCAGCAATGTCAGTGATTTTGGCAGGAAACACCTTCAAAGAATGTCTTCATAACTCTCAAAAGCTTCATGAATTGTCCGCCATTGTGTAGTCATTTCCCAGCTAGACGACATTGAATCTCACAGCCTAAGATAGAATATATATGTATATTAAATAACTAGATCGTTTGTTAATGTGTAAAAGAAAGTACGCTCAGGGTTAATCAACCCTCTTAGAGATGCGCTATGCTTCCGATTCCACTCGTGGAATCACTGAGTTCATTGAGTGCATAATTAGCCTAGACATTGGCATCGTCCTAAGGTATGTCTGCTAGCAATTTGTCCACTCCGGAAGAATGGTGAGGTTGGTTAGCCATGTCGCGAGGAGTCAACCTAACGAGCACGTTTGTATTAGAGAGCACCTCTCGTCGGTGAGCTACACTGACCCAGAAACCATTTATCTAGCAGAAAGTGCTTTCTACAGAACACTTAAGGAATCAGATATTTTCGTCGAAAATATATCTAAGTTTATTCATTTTTTTGGAGAACTGGGAAAATAAAATGAAAAAAAGTGCTCTAGAGATTAAATTAGATATCATTTTCTGTGCTAGGTTCATTCTCCTTTTTTTCACCTTTATAAATGTAGCGAGAACGAAAAGAGAGATGTAAGATAAAGCTATTTTACTTAGCACCTAGGCAACGATTTGGTTCTGTGTAATTCGATATAATCGGGACGATGTGAGCTACATTTAATTCATTGGTAGCTTAAATAATCAATGCGTTGAAATTACAGCAGTTATATCCATGGCTCATAGTACATCGTACTAATTAAAATGAAAATCGCTAGAAGTTGTAGATGCTTACCTTCAAAATACAAGTTTGCTTAATGAACGATTACGAAGTATGGCGGTCTGGATCCTACACGTAGTTTTCCCTTCGTCTTCTTTCATCGAGGCCTGAATCACAAAAAAGAAAATGAGTCAATAAAGGAGATTTCGCCCATACGGACCCAAAACCTGCTGTTGATATATGAGGTCATCACTATTGCACGAAAATTCCATCATCTATGTTCTTTCCGATGCTTAAACTTAGAGGAATTGTGGACGATGAAATCGGTGTTCGTAAACAAACGTGTGGTTCCATTAGAATAATGTAGGAAACTCTCAGCTGCTTCTCAAGTTCTTGAACGCTTTTTCAAAACGTTTTTCATCGGCGGATGTTAAAAAAACTTCAATTGTCGTAAATACATTAGTCTCGCAAAATTTCGCAAATCATGTATGTATATTTTTTAAATTCTGTTTTAGGTGATCCTTCATCACACCAGCTGTGCGGACTCCAGCACTTTTGCATTCGAGTCGTTTTTCCCGCATTTATCGTTCACAGTGGTCTTAGAATACTTCGCGTGTTTTTTCGGCTGTGCCTGCTTGACGACCTCGTCATCTTTAAGAATTTCAGTGAAAGCCAGGCTAAGCTGTCTCCATATGGATTGCAGGAGAGCGTTTGGGAGGTGGTCGAGCCAGTATCTTGGTTCTTGATGGACTGCATCACTAGCCATTGAGCTACCGTCCCATAAATATATATATATATATATTATATATATATATATATATACAAATCATATTACAAAGCAGTATGTCAAACAGTTTATTAGAGATGCCCACATCATACTACAATATGTTCTGAAAAAGAAAATGATATCAATGCAAGAAGACTTGTTGTCAGCATATAGAAGCTAGCCGTTTCAATTGAGTGGGTGTGTCCAAGGTCATCCTCGAGAACACTATAAAATGCGGGGCTCGTTGCCCGAAACTGCGGAAGTAGTTCTACCCGCACATCTAACACACTTATCTGCGGTATCCATGTGGGACCATCAACTATTCGTCGCACTAATTACCATCACTGACGTGGTATTTTCGAACAACGATTTCGTTCTAGGCAGGCTGCGAAGTCATGGCATATGTTCAGGTCAACGCGATTCTTGAAATTAACGTTTCCAAATACGAAGGACTTAGAAGCAAACAACTCGACAAGTGGCAAACCCGAGATCATTCCTATGTTTTCAGGTGAACGTTTAAACTCGTATATTATTATACGTAGACTCATTACACACTTTTTAAAACAGTCTTATTGGCAATTTATTTCAAGCTTTATTTATTCAAAGCGGGAATCTTTTTTAACAGATTTTGTTGGTGTCCACATGATGTTGAGCTTCGTTCGCAATACTCCAGTATTAACAGATGCCAGTGTAATCTACCTGTAAAGTGTGTAGCAATTATTTCTGTTTTATTATCACGTTATATTAACGCAACAGTTACGATTCCTCCTATTTTGTTATGCAAATTTCTTAAATATTAAGAGGAAAACGAGTGCAAGACTCTAGTCCACAAGCAATCTTCACGAAGTTCTGCGATTTGATGCCGACTTCACGAAAATGTCTTGGCGCAAGCTTTACAAATGTAATTGTTGTTCAGTGTTTTTTAAACGAATTATAGTGATAACGGGTGACACCATCGTTGTTTGCAAATGTTAGCATTGGCGAAGAATCTTTTTGGTCTACATTTCACCTTTTTCTAAATTTATTTTTACAGGATAACCATAAGCGATTGTTTGTCAAAGCAGACATAGGCGAAACCACCGTCACTCAGCCTACATGGCAAGAACTACCATTGAACAGACCGAAAGCCACTCAATCATTAGCGACGATCGTTGGAGTTCCTTTAAGGTAACCATTTGCGAAGTGCAAAAGCTTACGTGCCTGGGAATATAAATTTTAAGTGTATAATATCTGTAATCCGTTTGAGGATTTCAGCGGTTACACAGGAGCAAGGAACGGCTGGGATCACCGTGCTTCTTACATTCGCCAAAATTTTTGAAAGAGACGATATTGAAGCATATTCCAAGTGTGTCATGCTTCCTTACTTCCTAAAAGTGAAGAAGGCGTCACAAATTTGAAGAAACAACGCCGTTGTGCGATCAGAGCAATCCATTGACGATTTCAAATGACTTCGTATTCGGTTTTAACATTTTTCTGAGCGACGTTATGTTCTCGCCAATGTCCAACACTTGGCACAGTAGTACACAGTCGGCAGTGAAAAAATCCTAGTTCCACCCTAGAAAATGATAAAGCTGACCATCTAGAGAGATTGAAGAATGCTTGCTGTCACCTAATTAGCTTTTTATGGGCGATTAATGGACAGCGAACTACTGCGAAGCACCACATTTATCCATGGTAGTCAAAAATGCACCACAAGAATTTGATAGCTGAGATTCCCCACTTCATACATCTAATTGACCAAACTGTAAAGTATCCGACTACCATAATTTTTATAGAACAGATTAGACGACATAATAAGGAACCTGGGAACATACAGAAGCCATCCAGTGCTCGTTCAGAACCCGAAGTGTTCAACTAACAACTCCAGCTCAATACATCAGTCTGATACCTTAGCGATAGAAAGGCTAATCACTCACCCATGGCATCGTTTATCCACACGTTTAATACACAGTCAAAAACTCAAAGAGTGATGAGTGCTCGTGCAATACTTTGTTTTCAACACGATTGGAACCTACCTCTTGTGATTTTCCTATTGGGCTTACAGAGATGCTTAACTGACTATGCTACAGTTACCGTGATCTTTTCAGACACTGAAATGGCGAAACCCGCCGAAACGTTAGTTGCTGTGAATACATAGTACATAATAAGACCCTGGGTGTGTGTATGAAGGAAATAGCGAATTATTCATCAAAGTCGAGATATGTAGAAATTCTGTCTTGGTAACTGTTGTCTATGTATTTGTATGCTCAGATGTATTTGAACACGAATTGTGCGAATATTAGCTAAAAGAAAACCCGGACGAGCTTTTACGCTAGAACAACAAGATGTTTTAAAATGACTTGTTACGGAACGAGGGATTATAATAATGATAAGAGTGCTAGTGTCATAATGTTTAAAGCACGGGGAAATGAAGTAGGAAGACTTAGGAACAGAATCGCTCACTGAAGTTTCTATACATACGGTTCAACTAGAGCAGTGGTCTATTAACTATTGCCATAACTAACCATTACAGAACGACGTATACATCAACACGTCGAGCACCGACAATGGAGAAGAAAATCACTGCGATGGTGAAACCGTGGAAAAATCCAAGTAAAACGACAAATAAGTCAATGAAAAAGCCTGATATTCCTCGTATGGTCAAAAATATCGGCATAAAACTTACTAGTAATAAATCCGAGAAGAAGAGCCGAATCGCTAAAGCTATAACAATAACGTCGTCGCAAAAATCAACGGATGTGATTTCAAGGACGTCCAAGTTGACTACGGTAAGCTTTACTTACGGTTTCTACTTCCGCGCTTCTTGCAATGTTGTAAAATTTAATCAATCGAGTGCGTCATTATTGCTTTCATATTCTCTTGAAGCAGTTGCAATTTAGAAAAGTTTTGGAAGCCTAAGCCTAAGGCTTGTTCACAATGTCTCAAGAAAAGATTTCATTTCTCCATTTATCGTGGTCCAGGGACAATGCCTTTCCTATCATCGATTCTAAGAAAAATTGTTCTATTATATACCTTACAGAAAGCTATTAATTCTTTTATCAAATACTGGACGATTTAGATGGATCAAATTCGTCGTTTCTTACTTCAGCAAAGTATCCTAGATGAAATAGATCCGCCTCAGTTCGATATCAGAAGACTTCGTGAAGAGGTAAAAACATAAGTTTCAGTAACTGCCACGACCGACTTTCTATTAACTTCGGCATTGATCAAGTATACATTATACTTCCATGTGATTTCTGTGCGGTTGGTCTCTACGTGACATACTTAGTGGAAACCTCATAGGAAGCGGCTCTGAGGAAGGCGAAATCCGCCGAAGCGTCAGCATAATCGTGAACAAAGAATAATAACACCTCGCGTTTGCTCAACAAAAATACGAAGAAAATTACATAAGTTTCAGTTCTCCTATATCACTCTAAATATACCATTATTACTAGTAAGCTGTTCTACATACTATATAATTGGTAAGTTTTTATAATTACTTCTCAATGGTTCGCCGCATCATCGTGAATGAGAGGCGTTTCTTTGTGTCGGGCCAAGAGGTAGAGCGGGAAGATTCATTCCCACGGCAGGGTCTCCCAAGGTGAGAAGGAGTCCGTCATTTCCATCAGAAAGCCTAGCTAAGCGTAAGCCAATACCAAGATCCACCACCGTCCTGATGCCAAACTATTCACATCATGGCAAATTTTCGGCTGATCCACAAAAGCGGCGACTGCTTGTGGTGCCAACAGCCTGGGACAGACTTTGGCCAAACTGAACTCTGGACTCTTGGGAAACACAGTGGCTAAACCAGCAAATCTCAGAGAATATGATGGACCTCGCACAATCATGAGGACAGGCACTCCAAATATTCAAGCAACCAAGTGTCTCATAAATACAATTTTTTATTTTATAAACATAGTAGAATGTTCGATTATTTTTTGTTAAATTCCAACAGTGGCGGTAGCTTCTTTTTTTCTCGTAGCGTGAAACAGAAAGGACATGGTTGTGAGCCGCTCTTGAAATATCGTCTTCGCTGCAACTGAGAATATTTTACATTACAGGAGAAAAAACAGAAAAAATCAAACTTTGCAGGAAAACTTCTATAAGTAAAGTTTTCACCACTTGTTGCGAACATTTTTGCTGCACATGAAAACAAGTGTAAGAAAAAGAAAACAGTTGGCAGTTTTTTAAAAACCAAATCCACTTTTATATTTCACTTATTGTTGCTTTTGGAATGCTTAAGAAACCAAATAAAAATTGTGTGTTTCGATATTTGAGACATTCCTGGTAAATCTCCTGAGAACAGACGTTGTTGTTCACTTCCCTCGAGGCGATATCTCAGTGTATTCAGGGGACAGATCCTCTGTTTCTGATGCTTCAAATGTTGTGGATTTAATTGAATGTGGTAAATCTATTCCTGTAAGTCGACTTGATGAGACGATTGGCACCAAATAAATCGGAAAAACACGAGTTGCGATGCGGGGTTGTTTCTAGACATAAGTATGTCCGGTCCACCACTGCCGATCCCAATGAACCAACCACCTTTGGATATTTCTTTGGCGAAAACATGAATAAATGGCTTTATAAGACGACTGTGGCGAGCGCCTTATCCAGTGATCCTGCAAAACCCACCGAACACTATTGGAAGATGATAGGGCAAGTAAAAGCTTTATTGGCGTCGACTTGAGTCATTCGATGAGTAGTAGGATTACAAGTGGTACAACTGATGCACCATTTCTTTGATAAAAATAATGAGTTCGAACATATGTGGACGACCATATTCGGATATTAGGCCATTAATCACCCTTGCGCAAAGTTTTTCGTCCAAAGGAAGCCAGAAATATTTAGAGAGACTTCTCATTATGTCTTTAATAACACATAAAGATGGTTGCGTCACTAGGTGACAGTAGAAGGACGCATATAAGGGAGTGCAACTACTAAACATCGCCTCTTACGAATTGTGACTGTACAGCAACGAGAACAAGATAGGCGTCGACACCAACAACGTAGAAAAGGCACAGAGGTCGTAGGACGGTCGACACTGTCTCAATCGGCATCGATGCGAGAACCACAGCGGATGCGGCTACTTTTTGACCACCATATCTTCTAAATATGAGTTTTTTTCAAACGTGGTGTCAAAGAGAATTCGGAAACAACTACCCGCAAGTTATTTGAGATCCGTGCTCTGCCCTCTGCCCTTTTCACGATCTTAGCCGATTGGAGTTATGCAGATGATGCATTTATCAACAGTTTAAAAATTATGCCTTGCTGCCGGTTACTGATATAGCTCATCAGAAAAGCAAGGTGCTGGGTCGACTTTGCCTCACCGTTCTCCCACATTCCACGTGAGAAATCCATAGCTTGGCCATCTCCAAGTCTGCACGGAGACTCGACTTGGCAAGCAGTCCACGACATTCAAAAAGAAGTTGATATCGTCAAGCAGCAATCGAAGAACGCGCGAAATATTCGAAGAACACTGTGAACGAACGACGAATGCGAGGAAAATGAATCGGATGCAAGAAGTGCTGGTAAAGAACAGTAGGTGTGCCGATGGGTCATGTAAAAAATTGCTGTGCAACTATTATATTATGTAATACATAAATTGTGGTGATATCGAAACAAAAGTTCGGTGATTTGTTAACCGTAACCCTCTATTTAAAATTCTTGTAGGTCATCACCTATCACAACATCTATCGTAGTAAGCACGGCTCACCTTCGTTGATACGTGATGCCACTCTCGACAGTGCCGCTCAGAGATGGGCGAACGTAATGGGCAATAGAAGAGACTGTCTAGCTCATGAAAGTCCACGAAGGTACAGGATTTGATTGGAATATGCTTTTCTTAATCTACAGTGCTTGTTCAGGTACGGCGAAAATCTGTTCTTTTTTGGAGCGAGACATTTTCCAACTCCCACTACCATGGCGCATATGGTGGCACATAGCTTCTATGTGGAAGGAGTGGGATATGATTACAAAAGGTCAGTGGTTCTCTTTTCAGTGGTAACGTTGCAGCAAATGGTTTTATCACTTGATCATATGCAGCGGCATTCTATTACTCATTTTTTAAATTAATCATTTCTACACTACCCAAAATTCGCTCGCTTAAAGCCTGACTCAATAGTTTTTATCTAATTAACCCATAATATCTCGCACAGACACTACAAAGTTCACACCAAATTGGACAAAATACTCATATGGATATTAACATCCACAATGAGTTTAGTGTATTCAAGAGGTTTTTTTCTTGCTGCACCGTGCACACTCTTTTGATAACTAATCAGAATCCTATCAAAATTCTCACTTTTTATTTTATTTCATATGACCCGTCTTCACGTGTACTGTGCGGATCTCAGCACTTCTCACATTGAATTCGTTTTGATGCATCCATTGCCCACGAGGATCTTCCAACTTTTACGTGTAGCTTCCGTTGCTGCTTGAGAATTTTCGTTTTATCTTGAATGTCGCAGAATGCTGGTCGAAAATTCTCTCTGAAGTCTTGAGATAGCCGGGCTGGAGCGTTCCTATTTGGATCGCCGACAGTGATTTTTTCCTAGAGAAGTCTGGTACCAATTTCGCGACCCCAGGAGAATGAGAGGCTTGGTTGGACTGGAGCTAAATCGAAGTAGCTCGCGATGACGGACAACGCTACTGCTGTGCTATCCGCCTTCTCTTATTTCCTGCCCTAGACACACTTTTTTGATAGCTAATCGAAATCAGATCATAATAATAGGCACTGTATCAGAAAAACCGTTCTCCACGCTCAATGATTTACAAAAGACATATTTTCGAAGAAGTTCATTAGCAAGTAACTTAACTAACAACTAACTGCTAATCTATTTTAATCACTGTGGCTATTGCTTCAAACCTTGAATTTAAAAGACACCGAAATAAGCTCAGCATAGGTTGAAAAATTATCCAAAATCTTCAGGTTGAAAAATAATTCAAAATTTTGAGAATACTGACACTATTGCATTTGCATTATGGACGACAGAAACATCAGGCAAAAAGTAGCTTAGATATCATTCATCCCCGATAGAGCAAAGTCGTTTATAGAATTCTCTCATGTTCACAATCTCTAGAACACTCCAGCTGTTGAAAAATCATTTTTATTGCCAAAAAACCACAAAGTTCGCAGCCGACGAAAAATTAATCGCAATCGGTTGAATCAACCACGAAATACAACAGCGGAGTGCAATGGGCTAAATATGTGATTGATGACCTTGTAGCTGCATTTAAATGCTGTCGTCCACTAGTTTCACGTTTCATCTTATCTTGAAAATGTCTTTAAAGTTCTTACCACTAGAGCATTAATAGATAAGGGTCACCTGCATCACCTGTAGTCCCGTTGATTCGCCGAGTGACTCAAGCGGGCGCCAGTAAATCTTCCATTTTTCCCTGTCGCGTGGAAGACTAGTGGGTTCTGCTCGCTCTAGGAACTCGTCGAGCATCATATCTTTCTTCAACACTTTTTGTGAAGAACTCTGACCATCGGGTCGGTGGTCTTTCTGCAGTACGTTTGGAATCCCGAGGAATCCAGTCACTAACGGCTCTTGCCTATCGGTTGTCACTCATCCGTATTACGTGTCCGACCCACCTTATCTTCGACTGTTTGGTGTAAAGAACGGCATCTCTGATTTTTGATCGTTGATGGAGATCGAAGCTTTGAAACCCATCCATTATTTGTGTGGATAGATCGTCACCATAGTTTTTTGTAATCTAGACAGCTCCCATTGGCACTGAGATTTTCATAGCGTCTCCGCACTCGTCCTACACAACCCTGGCGAATCCGGGACTCTTTCGGGTTCAGGGGAATGAGGCCCGGCTTTTTACTGTGTTTAGCATTTTGATACCCACGTATAGCTTTCTGGGCTCTGAACGTGAAGGCTGGGTATACTCACGGGTACCTTACCAGACTCTCCCAGAGTGGACATGGAGCTTATTCGTTGTAGGCGACTCCTAACCGCCTTCCGTATACTTCGCAGTCACTTGATTGCAGCCTTTTGGCCGAATTATCTCGTAGAATATAATCCACATGAGCAAGAATGCAACCACACACGCATGCATGAATACGCCTAGCAAATACAGATAGTGTGTGCCAAATCGGCGTAGCAGAACCATTGAGTCCATCCGCTAGATCCACCTGCGTCTCAAGAAACAGAGGTCGCTCTTGGTCCGCTATTAACCCCCTATCCGCCACCTGGAGACGCGCCAAGTAGCCTCACGACTAACCGGCTCGAGATCTCTTGTATGGGGAAGGTCCGATAGATAAGGGTAAAATAGTTTATTTCGAAACTGACTTTCCATGCACCTCGGTATCACAAATCAATATGTATTCTTTCTTTGATGAGCTTACACGAGGTTGATAATGATATTTATTTATATTCGGCTAATGTTTCGACGTCTTCGTCTTCCTCAGAGTTCAGAGTAGATGATCTATGCTTGTTGTTCGTTTCGACGTTGTAGGCTCGTCTTTGTGTCGAGTCAGGCCTTTCTCAGTGAGCCATCTTCTCGAATGAGGCATCCTCACTCAGTGATGCCCTTTTATCCACGATGTTGATGGTGGATATAATGATAATGTCCGGTGGTAACGACTTGTATTTCTTCCAGACATTATCATTATATCCACCATCAGCATCGTGTATAAAAGGGCATCATTGAGTTAGGATGCCTCATTCGAAAAGATGGATCACTGAGGAAGACCTGACTCGACACGAAGGCGAAGCTACAACGTCAAGACGAACAACAAGCATGGACCATCGACTCGGATCATCGGCTCTGAGGAAGACGAAAACGTTAGCCGAATATAAATAAATAACATTATCAACCTTGTGTAAGCTCATCAAAGAGAGAATACATAAAATAGTTTATTTTCTCTATTCTTATTTCAACGCAACAAGAATTAAGAATTAGGGTTGCACTAACTCTCAATGTATGAGAAAAGTAACTTTAATATTCAAATGCTGCTATGTTGCTGTGAGATGATACAACTCTTCCACCTTTCTCAAAAAATTACGTGAACACATGGGACCGTTAAATCTATGCTTTTAATCAAATTACTCTTTCATGAACTCATTCATGAGCGAGGCCGAGGTTTAAAAGAAGGATTTTAAGCAAATAGCCAAACCATCAGAACCTTAAAGGCCCCTATAAAGCTCGTTCAGGCCACTCAAACCTCGCGTATGATTATTTAGAATTCATACAGTTCGTTAAATATTTACCATCGATTATTGAGTAATGGAGGGAAACTAGTGAAACATTTTAAATAAAACTGTTTAAGGTTTTATCCAATGACTTACTACAAAACTGGTCATTTCACGCAGCTAATCTGGAAAGAATCACGAAGGGTAGGTGTTGGAGTCTCGGTTGTTCATCACGACGGCAACAAAAAAGGACCATGTCAGCCATCTGTACCACTCTACATGATTTACGTAGTCGTAAAATACGACCCACCCGGCAACCTTCAAACTTATCAGGCTTATATGAACAACGTGAGACCTCCTATTACTTAAAATGCTCACAATCTCATGCATATCACTGGGTTTTATTACAACAACAACAAATTCAAAGCCTTTTTTTCGAATTTATTAATGATTTGTGTATGACTATATTCACTAGACTTACAATGTGTGAATGCTTATAAGCCTCTAAATTCATCTAAGCACACACGACGCAAAGAATTGTGGTAGGATTTTCCCTTATGAAATATGACTTTTATCATCATTTTGTCAAGCGAGGTATTGATTGAATAAATGATCTCTCAGTTGTAACGGTGAGTTATCACCCTGCGATCTAACCCCATTGGAACAATATTGACATTTTATTCACTGCCCACTATAATGTTTCACGGCAGGATATTATGTGAAATGCGACCAGAATGATGCTGAGACCAGATCGAACCAGGACTACCGTTCCGGGTGCTCGCGTGTTACGCACTACACCATTGAGGTCCAATTTGCCTTAGGGTCTAAGTTATGTGAATGCCTCCAGCGTCATCTTACTTCCATTTCATATAGTATCATGCCGTGAAAAACTATAGTAAGCAGTATATAAAAGGTCAGCACTGTGATTCCGACTACAGTCTTAGCTTAACTGGGCTCAATGCAGATTTGTGCTCCCCGAATCAATCTCAATGATGGGTGATTGCAGGTGGAGCAGCTAGGGTTGAGGTCAGTGGTGCAGTGTGTAACGCGTAACCCGCATGCGAGCCCCTGCAATGGGTAATCGTGGTTTGGTCTGAGGTGCAGTGCAAATTTTGCAAATATTTCAGCACCGCTGTGGTGACACTGCAACAGTTATTGTCCTTCAATGACCGGAAAAAATAGAAAAATGACAGAAAGGATTTTAATCGCTGTCACTGTCCTGATAGCATTTTGCATACTTAAAGACAATATTGGGTGGAATCTATAGTGGAAAAAGTACGAGGCAAGAAACGGGACGTTTTCAAAAACAAATGTTGTACATGAAACCATTACTTTGGTCCCGCTTATTATCCAATAACTCGAGTTGGAACCGGTAAACTCCACTAGCTTTCGTCACCAGTCAATGCTACTCATTCATTAACTCTCCCTCAACGAAGTGAAAAAGCATCATGCTGTCAGCTGCACATCTTTTTTTTCGTTTTTGATGAGTGCATAGCTTTGAGTTTTATGCTTAACCATGACACAGGATTACTGCTAATTGGGTTTCTCATCACATTTGTCAAACTCATTCTCTGCCCGAGTGACCCTATTGACATAAATCCACAGTTTGGTGATCCTAATTCGACACCGAAGATCGCAGTCAGAATGAAGCGACGTACTATTAAAGGTGGTATACAAACACCAGCGACTATTAAAAAGTATGTCGTTGTGTATTTTTTTGTGTTGTTCAGTTAATACAAGATTCGTAGAAATCTTTATTCTGCTACCGTTTCAACGTCTTCGTCTTCTTCAGTGCATCGATGATTTGAGTCAATTGTCCAGAGCTGTCTGTCGTTGTAATGTGATTCGTAGAGTAGTGATTCGATTAATCCTCGCAGTGACCAGTGCGAAGACGTCGAAACGTTAACCGAGTGAAAATTTTCACCACCCCGTGAAGACTGAACAGTGAATTGAACAGAAAGAAATACATTGATTGGGTAATATGTTGGAAAATATTGACGTTGAGGTTAAGTGGAGGTCGGTTGGTAAAGCATTAAGGCGACGTTGTATAGTTCGACAGAGAATAATTTGGCACAATGAAGACCGTGACCGGTGAAAAACCACAGAAATGCCACTACCGGAACAGTGAAATTTGACCATTGAAAGCAGCTTTTTGTTATGATGAGGTGATAAATCACTGAGGAGATTTCTACAGAGTGGTTCGGTTCTCAAAGAGCATGTGATGATGCAGACAATACATTTGTATATGTTTTGCAAATAAGCAATATTTTCTAGACCTAATTTGATATTCATGACTAGAACCAAGGCCCAATCGTGCTGAGCGATCAACTGTCCTCCACCTGCTTTCCAGTGCGTAACTTGTTTAGCAAGTCACTTTTGTTTTTCCTACAGATTTTGATAAGATGGTTGTTTCTCAGCACTAGGACCTGAGCCAAGGACGGACTTGCGCACTCTCGAAGCAAAGTTCTTAGATACGTATCAAATTGACAGTGGTCGAAGACCTAGAGATTGTAAGGCATTGCTTTGCAGGTCCATTAGCCATTGAAGTCATCGGAGTCTTCAACATGCCATTCCGATTCACATTCGTTAGGCTTTTCAATGGAAAGCATGAAAGCATCACAATATCTTCCACATTTCCAGTTTCTTCACTATGATTTTCAATGAGAGGCTAGTCGAGCCCAAGCCGAAAATGAAGCCGACCTCAGCTAACACGACTCAAAGTCATAATATTGAATTTTTTTCCAGTAAAAGAGGTTTAAAACGGTCAGCAGGAAAAAATTCATTATAAGTAAGAAGAACGACGATGTCAACATGGACGTGGGTGGAAAAAAAACGAGGCGAAACAAAAAAAGAAACCGACAGAGGAAGCATAGAGTGGCGATATCCACACAAAGGACGTCTTATACACTAAAATCTTTTAGAAGATTCCTGAAAAATCTGAACGCAGTGACCCCGGCTTCTGTGGTAAAAATTGTAGTGAATTCCACCAATTTATTGGTATTGCTATTTTTGCACCTATTGATTGGTCCTTATTCCCAATTTATACGAGCTCTCCATAAGTATGTAACGTAAGCCTCTAGAGTCCTGTGCTCACTGCACATTATTACGAGCAATTATAAAAACGATAATGCCTTCTATATTGAGCTTACAAAGATGATTTTTTGAGCAATCGTTCGGCATATTTTCATTCACAAATGCTCACCTCTGTGTACGACTTAGCCTTTATATTAAAAACTGATTTTCCTTTATACTCAACATCACCAACGAATATGTATCCCTTCATTGATAAGCCAACACCAACTGGATAAAGCATTGCTCGACCAACAATTCGGGCTCCTTCGTTTTCTTCACATCAGAAATAAAATAAGTCGATTGCTCACGGTTGCGCGGGATGAATATTTTGGAGAGAAACCAACGATTACCAACGAACAATCAGTATCAACAGACGTCCCATGTAGTTATCTATCGATTGCAAGAAGCTCAGAGAAACTGTTCCGCTCTCAAATAAGGCATCAAAAAACGAATCAACCTCAATGGTGGCTCAGGCCTCTACATTTGATTGCATGAGATACACACCGTTCGCTGTTTGTAAGCAATACGTACAATGGGTCTTCCAGAAATGTATACTGCAGAAGGTGTGCTCGATTTAGTTCGCTGTAGAGTTGTCTTCGTTCTGAATAAATTANTGGGTCTTCCAGAAATGTATACTGCAGAAGGTGTGCTCGATTTAGTTCGCTGTAGAGTTGTCTTCGTTCTGAATAAATTACTGTTTTTCCCTGAGAAAGTGTATATACTCGTACATTCTTCTTCTTCGCCTCTGTAATTAAGAAATAAACATTTCATTCTCACGTGGTGCATACTTTCCTTTACAAATTTCTACATCCCCCCTTTTACTCTTCATTTTCTTTCCATCTTTTTTGAGTGCTAGCAACCCTTAGTACCATTTGCTCTACATTGAGCAAATGCATACACGATTCAACCATGTTAAAAAATTTTTTCAACCAGTTGTGCTATAATTGTGGATCGCCTTAGGAATTCGATCAACTCACAACTTTCTACTCTACTGATCTCAATGTGCTTTTCTAACCTACAGATTCCTGTTTGATGGAATTCGAGCCAAATGATAGCAGATCTATGAAATAGTTTGCATCTGGATTTAAAACAGCCATTTACTATCTTAAGGTGCAGGTGGATTCAAGATATAAATCCTTTTTTCTGCCCTCTTGAAGGACAGGATGTGGTTTTGTGACTACTAATGCCTCGTGCATGGACTTATGTATGGTGTTTGTGTACACAGCTCGCTTATATCCACATTGGGAACGAACCTAGTAAGCTATCCATGAAGGCTTCCTGGTACGGAGCAATGTGCTGAAAACTAAGACTGGTCGCAAACACGTTGAAAACAAAAATTACGAGCCTGATATGATAGCGATTCCTCTCATGCACTTCGAGATCGCGGAACACTCTATGTAAATGCGTTGAAGCCATTATTTACGGTCTGAGAACCAAATCAAAAATAGAGGTTTGAATCAAAAACGAGATGTACTATTTTCGAGGGAAATTCGTTCATGCCTTTCGTGCTCTTTAAGCTCACTTGTAGTCTCCACTAGAAAACCTTGTCGAAGATCTGCGACGAGATTTATCTGTTTCCTAGCTTAATGGGAGTGAATACTGTCTTTGATGTCATAACATCGATTTAGGGTGCGTAGAATCCGCAACTTTATTTAGATTCCGATTTCTGACTGTCTACATCTTCTATCACAGCATCAAATGCCGTGATCCATTTCCGAAGCAGGAATGAGACACTTGTTTTTTTTACGTTGAACGATTATTTTCAATGTCTATTATCACAGTGTGAAGAATTTCAGCTGCCTGAATCAGATCACGTCCATTGTACGATGCCCAGTGTTGTCGTCTTAAATTGAATGTAACTTAAAAATTAAAAAATAGTTCAAAATTGGGAAATTGGTTTAATGAGTTTTTCCCGTTTCAACAGCACAATATCATCAGAAGCTCCAGCAGCTATACTAATCACATCCGTACGGGACAATCGCTTGGTGTTTCCACATAAACAGGGAGCTTTAGGGTGTCTTAGCTTTGCGACGTGTCTGGTATGGCTGTAAACCACCATTCTCGAGGCGCATGAAGGAATGCAATTGAACTGGAGTTGCTCGAGACTCTACCATTACTCTTCAGAGGATGAAGTATATATTGCAGAAATTGATAGAGTTGGTGTTCGTCGACATATACTTGGGCGTCGTGCGTCTGACACCTGTTATCAAAACCCGTTACGGCGGTCTTGGTCATTTGCCCATTGTCATCAAAGTCCAACGAAAATTAGATGGACATATCTTATAAAGCTAAAGGTTAATGCTTTCGACGTTGATCAGTTCTTCGGAGATGCTCTATGCACTCTACCTCATCAACACGTAGAGGCCGAGGTTAGCGCATTTCTCGTATCGACATAATGACCAGTGTGTGTGTGATATCCACTTTTTTCCCTTGTGGCCGCCTATTTCTCAATCTGAAAGTTTTTGTGTACCTTTCGTTCTTTATCCAGAACACTGTGTTGGGGATTAAATCTGGAAACCTCTTCGTCGATGACAAATGACTAATGCTGGTGAAATGAGCAGCCACCATAAAGACTGTTGCAGCTTAGGCACGAACATGGACGTCTCTGCCAGCCTTCGGTACTGCTCCCATGTGCCCAGAAATAATTTGATGTTTTCATTTTTAAACAGGTGTATCTCAGCTCATAGTTTGCCCTTGTAAACAATATGGCGCTATTGTTACTCTATCGAGCAAATTTTCTAGTTCTATGAAGCCCACGAACGCGATGTTTCCGCCGCACTGTGAGTACCGAAGCCATTGAACAGGCACGACTTCGTCCAGCAAGATATTGTTTCTTCAGCAATGCAGGGTAATATTCGACGCTATTGCATTTGCTTTAGGGCTGTAGGATGCTGCAGTTGTTTCTTCATTTTTTAAAATCTTGAATTTCAAACAGAATTTAAAATGGAAAGCAGATTTTGAGAAAATTATGCGCTCCACTGGAACTGTGAGGGAAATCTCATTGCACAATTCTGGCAAGTTCCCGCCTCGCTATTTTCTTTCGTTTCGAAAATCATCAGCGCTTAGCGAAAAGACAGTATTATCCACATTGTGTCATGCGGATAGATGTGAATTCTCACGAGAAAGAACTGTTTGCTATCTCACTTCCAGTCATCACGAAAATTCATTGCTTATTCTGGAATAGGAGTACGCGAAAAATGCCAATGTGTAGTTCATATATGTTGCGAAACCGACTACTAAGTGCCTACAGTAGCGTTAGTTGGGTCAGTGACGAGTTATTACGCTCTCTGGGAGCTGATGATGGTGCCGACTGATAATCAATGGACAATCGGTATTAGAAGCAGTTCAGTTTAAAATAACACTTCCGAAAGAGAAGAGGAAGAGACTTCATTTGGACGGTTTACCCGATGGACCCAACTTGATCCAATCAAAAAGATTTAAATGGGAAGAGGGAACAACTTTTGTCATTCGACTCAGATCAACCCAGCTCTGAAAAGGTAGAGGTGGCCGCACGTTAAACAAGTAAAGACTGGCATTAATCTCATGATAGACTATTATTGAAAAAATACATGCTAATCAACGGCCGTATGTTTTCCGTTACATCTGAATGTCCTAAATTTTTCAAAAGTATGGAAGAGCTAGAAGATGCGCAGGAATCATAGGCAACTAAAGATACTGACAGTGAGCCTAGAAAAATCGTTTTGCAGGAAAGGGCAAAGCATTGGTTTACTGAGATAATAGCGAAACTAGAAACCTTCGATCCTGCAATAACATTTACCGGTGAGAGTTATCCTAGGATTGAAGACGACATGATGTTCCTAGTTTTGCTCACGTCTCAGCACCTCTCTGGTTGTGGTTTACAACTTAACCGGCTGTGAAAGAAGAATTGAACAGCAAGCAAGTGCTAAAGCACTGTGAAAAGTCGGAGTAGACATCCACTCACGCCTAGTCTGGTGAAAAATTATGCGTCAAATAGAAGCTTGAGCAACTCGGATTTATCGGTAGATCTCTAAATTTCTCCGTTCAATGAATCAACGTAGTATGCGAAAAATTCTTTACTGAGCTTTCCACTTTTTTGAGCAATATAACACATAAAGCGCGTGCCGTTTTTCGACCACTAGAGTTCATACGAGGTGAGAAAATATCAACAGAAAGAATTTTGCTGCCGCGATAACTTCTATGTTCCATCGGTCGTCGGCCGAATGATTCGAGAGCACGCAAGTAAATCTTGCATTCCCCTCTGTCTCGTGAAAGAATAGATATGTGTATCTGCTCGATGTAGGAACTCGCTGAATACCGTACCCTTCTTTTAGGGCTTTCATGAAGAACTCTGGTCACTGGGTCGTTAATCTTCCTGGAGTGGGTCTGATATCCCAGTCGCTGAGAACTCTTATCCAACGGTTCTCGTTCACACAGATTACGGTCCTTCTTAGCTTCGACAGCTTAGCGATAATACGGTGTCTTCGATTTTTAAGCATTGGCTTAGGTCGAAAGCTTTCCTCACTTGCGTAATACGGGTACTATTAGCGTTATCCTTTCAAATGCGCCATCTAGAACTCTAACTGATCTTTCATTCTGCTCAAGCAGAGAGTGTTTCAGACGCATACGTGAAGTCCGAAAGAAAGGTTGAGTCGAAAAGGTAGATACGGAATGTGGTGTTCCTTGTTCTCTTCACTACATTTGCGATGCTTTTCAAAGCTCCCCAAGCCGCTCGCTTTGCCTTGCTCCACTTTCAGTCTAAATCTTTCGTCATTTTGACTTCCCAGCTTAGATATCCACCGGCGAAGCATTTGTTGATATTCGTTCCATTGAGCGTGAACGGGGATGACCAACAAATCCGTTCTTCATGAATATCGTTTTTGTTTGATTTGGTCGAAGACTAATGTTTCCACGGGCTTTATCAAAGTTTGCAAGCATTCGTTCCATTCCGCTAATGTTTGGTGTTATAAGGACGATGTCATCAGCAAAGCGAAGACGATGTAACTGCCGACCGTCAATTAATTTTCACTCTCATATTACCCCATTCCAATGTTCGAATGGCGTTCTGGACGTTGGCGATAAATAATTTTGACGAGATGCTATCGCCTTGCTTAACTCCTCTTTTGGCGTCGCTGTTAATATCGTTGTGAAAATTTTTGGTCCTAAAATTTTTACATGGATTGCAAATAATCTGTATATACTGAATATGGACGATCTAGCTCTCCACGATTTCGACGACTTCGTTTATCTCAACTGATTCGAAACTTTTCTTTAAATCGGTGAAAGTGAGAGAGGTAGTGAGGTCTCTTGTACTCTCACCGTACTTCAACCTACTTTGTTTCTGTGTGATTGTGGACCATCGCACCTCGTTTTAGAAAGCCTGCTTGCTCACGTGACTTTCCTTCACCCAGTTTCCTGTCAACCCTGTTTAGGATTACTCCAATGAATAGCTTGTAGACGATTGAGAGTAAGCAGATCGGCCGATAGTTGCCCATCTTATGGAGGTCTTCTTTCTAAAACAACTAAAGACCAACAAGAGTATGTTTCGTTTTCTAAATTTGGCGAATTTTCACTTTTCCGCAAGAAATGAAGTCTTGCACAAAGGAGGCGATGGTCCGATCTTGTGTAGAATTTTGGGTTAACAGCGACATCTTTTCGGCAAAACCTTCTTTTACTATGTTGTAGTCTAATTCCTTACGATACTCTCCATTTCGGACTCCCACGTCCAGCGTTGAGACTGGAGCTACTGGAATTGCGAGTTATCATAAATGGACAAACTCAGAAAGCCAATAACCCAGCTCGTTCCGTTTTTAACCGTTGGCCTCAATGTCACGTTTCTTTTCCTTGTTCCAGCACTGGCATTGAAATATCCGGCAAAGGCCTTAAATAATGTATAGTATTTCGAAACCGACCTTCCCTAAACCTCGGTGTGACTAATCAATATGTATTCTTTCTTGATAAGCTTGCACGAGGTTGATAAATATATTTATTTTCGGCTAACGTTTCGACCTCTTCGTCTTCCTCAGAGCCGGTGATCCGAGTCGATGGTCCATGCTTGTTGTTCGCCTCGACGTTGCGTCTTCGCCTTCGTGTCGAGCCAGATCTTCCTCAGTGAGCCATCTTCTCGAATGAGGCATCCTCACTCAGTGATGTCCTTTTATACACGATGCTGATGGTGGATATATAATGACAATGTCTGGTGGTGTAACAACTTGTATTTCTTCCGGACATGCATCATTGCGCACATCGTGCAGAGGTCGGTGTATTATCAGCTAGCACAAAGCGTAGTAA
>UYYA01005101.1:0-40638 GCA_900624975.1 Angiostrongylus costaricensis
TTAGTGGAGACCTCATAGAAAGCGGTGAGTGTGCAAAGCTGTGTTCAAAGTGATTGAAATCTTGGTCTGGGGTTTCTTTGTTTGGTTATGGAGGCGTCTGGCCGAGTGAGTTGCTATCAACTTGACCTTTCCAGGCTCTGAAGAAGGCGAAATTCGCCGAAACGTCAGCTTAATCGTGAACAAAGAACAATAACACCTCGCGTTTGCTCAAAAATACGAACAAAATCTGTTTCAATTAGCAAACTTAAAATATCTGCAGATACCTTCTTCGATCGTCAAGCAAACACGAGAATGATGGAAAAAATTGATTCGACTAGCGCTTCGACGTCTTAATTTTCTTCAGAGCCCAATTGATCCGAGTCGACGATCTGCAGCTTGTCGTGCTAGAGATGTGGACGTTCGTTGTCGCATCAAGTCGAATCCAGTGACGTGGAGCGCTGAACGAATGAAGAAGCTCACTTAATAGGGCCTTTTTATACAAAAGGGTGCTGATCTGTTGCAGCCATTCTATCCGTACCTTTGCCTGCGATGGATCCTGCAGCGCTCGATATTATTTTGGCTGTCACACAGCGATTCAGTATTCTTCGAACCGATTTTCATTAAACTTCAGCAAGAATAATCAATAGTTTTTTCGTGGATAGATGCAACCTCACAGATGCTCTGAGTAAACCATTCCATAGAATACAAGGGCGAGTGTTGCGCAGTGGTTAGAGGTGCCTTACAATATACATGTGGTAGTTGGTTCGATCTCGTGCCTATGACCCACCATTCTTCTACTCCTTCGCACTCGATAAATTGGTGCCAGACTTGTCTGCGATGGTGGCAGTACTGACTTGACACATCAGCAGGCTAGCACAAGTACAGACCAGATATGAACTTAATCAGCTATAAAGGTGCTTAGTGAAATCGAATGCACTGCGCATCCCTGAGGTACTGATCAACGTCAAGAGATTTTTCCTTTATTTGTTATGAGACATAGTCAAGGTCCCAAAAGTTTTGTTGAACCTCGGGATTATTCATGCATAGGCTTACTGCACCGGTATTATAATATTTCAAACAAGTAAACAACCCGGAACATTGAAGAAGTACGAACAAGTTCCAGATGAGAAGCATCGACCACGACAATCTGTGCAAATTCATTGGGTTATCTATGGATGGATCGCAATTCCTATCAGTGTGGAAATATTGTTCTAGAGGATCCTTACAGGTCTTACGTTAAATTTTCTTCTGAGCTTGAAGCACTACGGAATATGCTGTGCCCTTCTGTTCAAATTACTAGCAGTCTTGAAACGACGCATGGTTTTCAGGATGTCATCGAGAAAGGCTCCATAATGCAAATGGATTGGTTTTTTAAATATTCTCTCATACGTGATATTTGTGAGGTGAGATTTTCGCACAAGAGCAAATTAACGTTGTGGTTCATAAGAGAACTGAAAATGACAAAAATTAGTCCGTCTGTTACCTTCACCATTCGGCAATTGGATCACACGGTTGGATCAGTTCCAAAAGCTGTCTGGTCGACGAGAAATGGCAGGTGAGTGAGTTTTGCGCAACTTGCAAACTCAAACCTCATACTGCTTCATTTAGATCCAGTCATCTTCTTATAACTGACTAGGCTTGCAAAACTGGAAGATGAAAGATATTCACTCATAGCTAAATCTACTTCTAAACAAGATTTTATGGAGACTTATAGAAAATTTTTATTTTGTAGGTTAAACTTAGTTGTTTCGGTCTGGCCGCATTCAAGGCAGTAGAGGTTAGGGAACAAATAGGTAATTCTACTCTGCATTTTTCATTTCTACCATCCCTTTGTTTTGTTCTTTGGAATTATCCATCTAATGTCTTTATGTTAACACTATTTCGCCTTGTCTAGACAATTTATGGCTCGCGCCAGAACATATTCGTGATCCATTGTTGGCACCAACTAAAATGGGCGACATCTACAGGTTCGCGTTGTTCTCAAATTCAAACCGAATTCTCCACTTTCACCGACTATTTGAAATCGGCACAAATCGCCTACCTGAGACGAGTCACGACTTGCTAGATCTGTTCTGAGATCCAACCTCTTACCTTTGACCCTCATAGTTCTGAGAATTTTCATTCTATGCGTTCCAGATAGATGAAATCAATTAGCATAGAACCGTAGGAGACTTATCCAATATGAAACCCTGCTTATATTTCCCTCCTGCTTTTATTTTTAAATGAAACCTCTCTCCAATATTTTTTCGCTAATCCATTCTTACCAAACTCTAAATGAAAAGTAAACGGTAAAAAATAGGTAATCAATATTTCGTGCAATTCACAATTGCCACTTTTCCTGTTGTTGTAAGGAAAATCTCAGCAGATATTCCATTCATGCGTTCCAGTTAAAACCTCTTTAGCAAGTACTGCACCTGTTCTAGAGACTTCATATCTTGTTGTGCTCTTAAATTACTTTTCCATATTGTTGCTGTTACTGTACTGATGTCATCTAGGACATGGTGAGTAGGTACTCTACCAGTTTTATTCGAAGAAAACTCGGAAAACACAGGAGAGCTCTATCACTTTGTACCTCTAGACCAAACACCATATTGAAGAAAATGAAAGCGTATTTGGCATCTTCTGGAAACCGAGAACACAGAAAAGAGAAATCAAACGCTGTTATGAGTTTTTCCACTTACCTATCAACTTCTATTGACAAATATTTCACAGTAATATCGATCGCCTGTGGCGATAACCTAAGAAACACTAGTGATAACTCCTTATTTGACCTTGGAGGCGAACAGCTTAACATGTAACATGAGGTCTTTCTCGTACAACGCAGGAAAAAGATTTGTAAAGTTTCATAGTAAGACGAGAGATGATTGGAGTGCACGTAGATTATGCCTTTTGTTCTATCACTTTTCCTAATGTCTTCAAATTTGATTAATTGTCATTTGTTAGAGGTTATATTGTTTTTCGACAACCTGCAACTAAACATTTAGCTTCGCTGTTGTCTGCTCAGAGATCATAACTAGGAAATCGGCGTGGGACCACCAAAATCAGGATTGTGATATAGATGGTAACTTGGCATAAATCCTCATTTGTTACAATCTGACTTTAAAATAGAAATCTAAGGTTGTGCATGATTCGAAATCACTACCTCATCAAATAATTGAAATGTTATACTCCACGCACCTGCTGTGACTTCTTATAGATTTACTACTAATATCTGCAGTGTTTATCTGCTATTTACTGCCCACTATTTTTTCTCTTTGGCAGGAGATAAGAGCAAAACTATGTGCTTGGGTATTTAGCTTCTCCTTAGCGTGTTAGGTTTCTAATCGGGTTTCTTAATGATGCTGAAAAGCCTACGAATTTGGGAGGTGGTTTTCTGAGACGTTTGCTATTCAGAGTTGATATATAAGATAAAGCGAGGTGGTCGGCCGCCTATTAGACCGCAGTTGGACACGGAGGACGAGATCAACTCGAGTATGTCATTGCTGGTGAAGGACTGCTGGAACGAGGACGCCGATCAGCGACCGTCTTGTGATCAAGTGAAGTCGTTTGTCAAAAGCATGAACGACGACAAGTACGTCTATTTGTACTCTATATTTTGGCACTATTTCACAAGCTGAAAGAAAATAAAGCTCACTGTGATGATAATATTGAAGAACAAGCTTGAAAGGATTCTATTTCAAGATATTGATGGTGACCGTCGAATAACACTTTGATTCCTTACATTCACTTCTTCGATAAATAGAAAATGGAAACATGTTTTTTTTTTATTTTGGTCCTTTCTAGGTCTTCAAATCTTATGGACCACGTCTTCAATTTATTGGAGCAACACGCTTCAAATCTTGAAGATGAAGTGGAGTTTTCTTTACAATACGTTTTCCGTACGAAATCTGAAATAATATTTACATCACCTTTATTTTAACTCTTGGTAAACGAGAAGCGATTCGTTGTTGAATACAAAATAGGTGCTGGCATATCGACTCTTTTTCGCAGATTCAAGCTCGAATGGAGGAACTCACCGAGGAGAAGAAGAAAAGTGATATCCTACTCTATCGAATGCTACCAAAGTTTGTCTGCTTCTGTTTTTTTTTTTTTGATTTTCATTCAGTGAGAGTTTGATTCTTTTGAAAAACAAGCACGACCTAGTATATATCATAGAATGTATTCACACTTCCTCAAATTTAAATCGAAGTAATTTAAGCTGTTCGAGAAGGTTTTAGCCGTATAAGCGTTGAGCAATTTGCTTTAGCGTTTGTAATTTCCAGAAATTGGATCGTGAAATATCGAAACATCGAAATCCAACGTGAAAATTCTCCTTACGCACGAATTTTCTTTAGACAGGTAGCCGACAAATTGAAGGCGAAGGAAGCAGTAGAGCCAGAGGCGTTCGAATGCGTCACTCTGTTCTTTTCGGACGTGGTATCGTTCACAACTCTCGCTAGTAAATGCACACCTTTGCAGGGAAGTGGTCATTTAGTCATAAAATCCCAAGAACTAGGCTACAGAAAATTTTTGGTCATTACAGGTGATCAATTTCTTGAACGAACTGTGCACTTTGTTCGACGCAATCATTGACAAGCACGATGTATATAAGGTCTTACATTGAGAATGTTTCAAACGGTTATATGAGATCAGCACGGAGTTTTTCAACATTTTATTGACTACGTATCACTCTTTCCTAACATGGGAGTAGTTGCTCAATGTCGCTTGCATGGACCTGTGCCGCGGTGATCGATGTAGTTTTCAAATTTTGCATCACCTCTGAAAGTCTTGTACCGCTAGTTAACCTTTGAGGGCCAGAACTACGGTTCTGAAAAGCAGAATTCGGATAAATTACCACGCGTTGAAGAACATTCTACGTGGCTAATGCACAAAGTGCATTATAGCAGCTCATGAGCAAATATTTTAGTTCACAGAATGAATAAAGCAAATTAGCGCAGCGACCGGTTAGTTGACTAATAGTCACCGTGTATCTTCTCGACTCTTGAAGGTGACTCTGTTGTGATATCGACTGATTGAGAATCTGTAATAGGTGTGTATTATCCTCTAAAGTTTTGAGAGCCGTGAATGAGAGTTAGAAAGTAGGAACTGCAGTGTTAAGATACGGAAATAAACTGCAGGCTCTAGTCGCCAGATGAGCCCATGGCGCTGGGTTTTGAATGGAAGTGCTGGCGATTGGTTTTTTCTGATCGAAGTGCTGCACGATGAGACCCTGGCTGCCTCTGTCTGCTACGCGAAACGAAGGACCCGCATGGCGTGGTGATGAACGCATTAACCCACTGGAAAGTAGTAACTTGTTCGATCCTCACCGCAGACACCTCCGGTCCGCGATTTTGCAAATATCATCATTGTGGTTTTCATGGTATTTCACATCATGTCTTGCCATCAAAAAAGAATAGGCAATGAATAAAAAGTGATAAAAATTCGTTGTTTTGCGGTAAATGTTTTCCATATTCTAGGCACGTTCCAATTCCCTTCGTAAATCGCGGAAACATCAAGATGAAAGTGATGTTTGTCGAAGGGGCCGCACTGTATTGGAAACATAGTTCCCGATGATAACGGCTAGCCTTTAACATGATGGATGCTGACTGTTAAGATAGCACCTGTTAAAAGGAGCTCACAGTTCAACATCTTTCTACAAGCAGCAGAAAAGTGGAGAAGAAGCAAAGCCTTCTCATGCAGGCCTGGTTCGGGTCATGTGTTTTCCGATCTTTCTGATGAGTAGAGTCGATAAGAAGGATTCAACCATCATAACGGTCTTCTTCAAGACCCTTTTGTGTGCTGAGAAAGCAACAATGATTCGCAAGCGTACTTAGGAGCAGTCATAAGAGTCGATGATCTAGGAAAGTTCATATTGAAGAAGTGTAATGTTACACTTTATGGTTTCGTTACGAATGCGAATGGGTGTCATGAACGTTTATGGCTTTCCAAGAGCGATTATCAGCTAAGAAACGTCTAAACAATTTGCCAGCCACGAAATATTTTGTAACATTTTCCTCTAATACAGCACAAGTGATATTCAGGATGACCTTGGGAAGAAAACTAGGTGAAGTAGTTTAACTTTTATTTACTGGTTACCCTTTTTTCACAACAAAGTTCTATGTGGAACATAAGGGTGCTGAAATATGGACGAAACGAAGAACGTCACTTAGGCTCCCAACACGCTATTATTCTTACCGTCAGCTCACACGCTATCCGTTACAATCCAGGTATTTGCTACGAGAAAGGCAAAGCAAGACATGTAGTGAAGTTAGTGCAGCGAGTAGTATGCCAGCTCTAGGTAAAGGTAACCTCGAGTTCGAAACCACATGAGGTTCCGGACTTTGGTCATATCTCAGCATTCTTCCAGGTGAAATGTTGTTTATGTTGATCAAATAATGTTTACGCAATTTATACTAGAGAGAGCCTTTATCTAGCATTCACGCAGAATATTCGAGAACATCATAGCGCGTTTCGATGCCCTGACCCAGGTCATGGTTTTTCTCTCAATTATTATAGACGTTGCAAAACTTTTTCTGCAACCCAAATTTATGTAGCTTCAGAAATTTGCAATGTTAGCTTGTCTTAGGTGGAGACCATCGGTGACGGATACCTCTGCGCATCGGGATTGCCACAGCGCAACGGTAACGAGCATGCGAGGAAAATCGCCGACATGTCGTTCGATCTGCTTCGAGCCATCAAGGAATTCCGAATCATGCATCTGCCTAACGAAAGAGTTAACATCCGTGTTGGAATCCATACAGGTTTGTTATCCCGTTAGCGCTTTTGTGCAGCAGTGGGTTCTTCAGAAATCACACCGGTGATGAGACATAGGCTACATTTTTCATTATCTGTCGTAAGTTTTTCATCTCTCATTTCTCCTTTCTCGGAATACTTTGGGACTCTGCCAGTTCTGCTATTCTCACTTGGCACTGGATAAAATCTTTGAGTGATCCATAACCAGCACCTCTAAATCACATCAGTACGACGTTGTCGTGGAAATGTCATGCAAACATCATTTCGTTTTCTAAAAATGAATACTATATTTAGGCCAACAGTGCTAATATAGAGCCTAAATACTATTTATTAAAACTGTTAAAAATTTTCTTTTTGAAAGATGAAATACATTGAAAATTTTTGTTATTTCGGGTAGCCCAAAAAAGGTTTTCGTTGTAGTTTCAACATCTTATTTCAGATTTCTTTGCCCTGTAGTCTACTTCACGGTTCTCCCTCACAGGGGCGTGATCTTATTCCGATTAGTCGCGAGGCAACGTGAAGCATTTCCAGGTGATGGATAGGGGTTAATCACACACTAAAAGCGGCATTTGCTTCTCTGAGGCACAACCGGATCCAGAGAATGGACTTTCAGTTTCTGTTGAGCCGATTTGGCATAGACGTTCTGTGTTTACGAGGCGTATCCATGCATGCGTGCTTACAGTTGATTTGGCTAGAACTCTGCAATAAGTGAGTGGAAAGCACATGAAAGGTAGTCTGGAGTCGCGTCTTAACAGAAACGTCAGGGTTACCTTGAGAAACCAAGACAGGTCACAAATCAGCCATTAATTATAACTATTCGTAATGTCTGAAGCCCGTAAACTTGTCCAAAACAGTTTTGCAGCCATTCACGGCTAAGCGTTAAAAGATGAAATCAAGTCATTCCCTTTAAATTTTTTAGTAATTCTACATACTGTTTATTTTATATTCTTACGTGGACTTCAAAAGTTTCCGTGGAGATGTAACAACGGCGATTTCAAAACATTCATTAACCCAAGACAAGTCTGAAGAATGCCACATAACGACTATAATGGAACTTTTATTCCGATTTTGTCACTTATTCTTTTACTTCTTCGGCAGATATTGGAAAGTTGCACGAAACATTCATCAAAAAATATCCGGCAAAATTAGGACCACTGCGAGAGTAGCAGGATTGCGAAGTTTTGGAGCCGCTAGCTAACTTCTCTCTCCAGAAACTAATACAGGAACGTAATACAATACGGTATAAATCCTATACAACTAGTTTTTATGTCTTCTCTATATTTTGCACATCACTGCACCAAATCCAACAAAAGTAGATCCTCAGAGAATGAGGAGCAGGAACACTGGATGAATGGACTGTGCCAGAAAACTATGGGAAACATTAGCTTGGACTATAAGTCGCAAGGCTACAGCGACCGTTTCGCAACATTTACGAGGAACAGTCGATTCATCCAAGATCACAATTGGGTTTCATTTATTTTTCTCTTGCATCTACAGCTACGCTTTCTTTCATGCATGTTGGGATACATGTTTGGTGCCAATCTTCTCCAAACATCAACATGAGTTCTTATCAATGACAAATTTTACAGCAACCAATTCGAACAGCATTACACTTGAATTTTTGGGTAAACTGCCATAAATCACCATTCTTCATAGCTTTCCTGAAGCAATGAAATTCACCCAGACAATGAAAAGCCGGCAGAACCGTATTGCTGCCGAACACATCGCCAACTGTTCCTCAACCATCTGCCGTTTGTTATCTGCAAACTCTTCAGTGAGGTTAATCTCAACAGAAATAGCCAAACACTGGTGAAAAACAGCCTTGAATAAGCATAGCTTCCAAAAATTACCATGGATGTGGTATCCACGTGGTGAGAAAACGGTAAGTAATAGTGTAGGCGAAAGGTGTCATTTCCCACTTTCATAGAATGAAGAAATCACCCTTTTCACTGAAAATGGATAGATTTCTTGTAATGTGATCGAGTTAAATAATAAAAAGTCTGCGAGAGCTCAATTTTTGTTTAGCTGACGGTCGGGAAAAGTCAACATAGTAAGCAGTAAGCAACGACGATGAAGCGATTTAAGCAGTTTCAGGAAATCTTGGAAAAGTTCGCAGTTTCGATTCTTTCGATTTTTCCTTAAGTAGCTCCAATAATGATCGATAGGATAACAATTGGTGCAGGTGATGTCTATGGTTGAATATGTGACGTGAACTCTTATTACTGAACTAAATCGTAACTAATATGTTAAAGTTTCGTATGCCCCATGAAAATTGCGCACATTTTGATAGAAAGGTAGGTGGCAAGGCAGTGTTGTCTTAGCGTTCTCCTCAACAACAACAAGCAAACTTGGTGGCCGTTATAAAGGCATGAGTGCTATTCGTAGCGGAATGAAAATGATGATGCACATCTAGCTTTGGCTCGGTGGAGCTATACCTAAATAAGACTTTGCTTGACGAACAGTTCAGTCAACTTACATTGGACGATATATTTCTACAAACACCTCTTTCAGTATATCCAAGATTTCTAGGACCAATAGTGACAGGAGTAGTCGGGATTACGATGCCTCGATATTGTTTGTTTGGCGATACGGTTAACACCGCCAGTCGCATGGAGAGCCATGGAAGACGTGAGCAAAGAAATCTTCGACGTTTTTCCTCTTCAGTGTTTTGCAATCATTTCGTAACACTACTTTCATTCTAGCTCGAATCCTTTGTAATAGAATTGTTTCAGCAGGTCGAGTGCATATTTCCACAGATACGAAGAACTTCTTGACGCAAGTGATTGGTGGCTATAAAACGGAGTCAAGAGGAGAAGTATTAATTAAAGTATGTGTCACAGAAAAACTAATAAGAATAGTCCAGAAATAATCGCTCACTGTCCATTACGGTATCTCCGGTTCCAAGAAATGTTCAAGAATTGCTGAACGGTATTTCGATTTCTCTATTCTCACACGTTTGAAATTCCGTCTTTGCAGAGGGTTACCACTCCCCACACGGTTATACCCGAAAATTAACTCTTTATGACAATTAGTACTGTAGACTGCACCTTTTCATTAGCGAGTTCATTCATTTAAGTGGTCGCTAGATAGTGTATTTATTTCAGGGTAAAGGAATCCTACAAACTCACTGGCTGCTCACCCCCGAAGAGCAGGAGCAATCTGAGGACTGATTTAATGGGCAGTGACACTTTATACTATGCTTAGCTGATTTCAAAATAAGTCTTATGACAGATAGAAGTGCGAGTAATATTATTTATAAGGCTGTTAGAACGCCAAGTAATTGATGGAATATGATAGATATGTCAGTAATGTAAAGACATGGTTTAGTTACTTTCGATTTCAATTCTATGAACGAGTTCTACGTCATCTTAATATGCTGTAATAAGTATGAAAAGAATAAATAGTATAAAAGAAGCAGAGGATGGTAGAGATGTCGCAACTGTCAGATCCTCATTTGCAATGAAACCCTGTAGTTTTCAACGATGCTGAGATATCTGCAAAACTCCGGACCTCAGTTGTATGCGGTGGGGAACGAACACGCGCTGTTGTCCTCACCGGGGTGCAGCGTAATTCACCACCGCACCATCCGGGTCCTTCGTTTTGCCTGTCTCTCAGCTAGTTCTATCGATCTTTTGCCATCAGCAATCACCCGTCAGCGGGATTGATCTGGGGAGCCTAAATTAAGCAAAACGAAGGACCCGAATGGTGTGGTGGTGAAGTGCGCTGCACCCCGGTGAGGACAACAGCGCGTGTTCGTTACCCACAGCATACAACTGCTGTCCGGAGTTTTGCAAATTTCTCAGCATCGTTGAAGTTATATTTCACAATGAATACCTTGCCGTTAAAAAGAGTAGGCAGTAAATAACAAGTTGAAATTGTGATTGTAACTGCGGCCTCAGCTTAACTGGGTTCGTTGCCGATTTAGGCCCTCCAGATCAATCCCGTTGATAAGTGATTGCTGATGGCAAAAGATCGATAGAACCAGCTGAGAGACAGGCAAAACGAAGGACCCGGATGGTGCCCTTACGACGCATGCCCTGGATCGTGTCTCCACTCAAAATAAGGACAAAAACTGGGAAAAGTTGACAAGATTTGCCGCCGGTATTGAATTTATTGCCGCTTATGTTTGGTTTCAGGCACTGCAACACGATGTGGATCATAAACGCTATCCCTAAGAATTACGGTGAGCACAAAAACCGGATTCTTAGCTCTTTCCGACGCTTTTCTTCTACAGCGGCGGCGAAACAAAGATAAGAATTTTCTGTCAATATGTATTAACATTCTAGTGCCAATCGAGTTACTTCATAATCCATTGCAATGTAGTACTAGACAGCTTTGGCGAGTCGGTTGAACCTCTTTTTCTATGGGGATTGTTAGTTCATGGAAAGGCAGTTTTTCTGTGATGTAGTTCGGGTAACAGTTAGATAAAGTTCTCGTGTGGGACGGGTTCACTCCTTGGTCGAGTAGCTCTGATAGGTTTACATTGTTTTCGACGCTGTCAAGTGCTTTCTCTTAGTTTCAAGAGGTTAACATGGTCGGTTGTGTCTTATCCAAAGTCCTTTATGTGTACATTACCATACTCTTCGTGAAGAGCTTGTAAGAAACACGCACAACAATCATACCGGATGATAGTTACGAGGCTCCCTTCGGTTACCCTTTTTGTTCAGGTTGACCGCGCACGACGTTCTTCACTAGGCGAGGTTTGCTCCTTTTTTAAAGAAGATGTCATATGGTCGACGGTGATATTATCTGTTGCTGGAACTGTCTTTTATTTTGCTTCCTATCGCAAATGCAACCTCAGAGGGAAGAACTGCAGATGGATTTTTTTTAGTGTGGATGGTTGGCCCCAGAACGAGAGTTGTGAAATGAAAAAGGTTGCTTTAAAATTAATCCGTCAACAATTTCATATTTTTGCGGGAGGCTTTCGTGATTCCATCATCTTTCACCAAAGTTGAGAGCAAATGATGTACTCACCCTTGTTCCAATGGCATTTCTTCAAACTCGTTTTTTTTTGTTTTGCTCTCAGTAGTTTATTCTTTCTGTATTGATGTAGGTCTTTCTAAAAAGCTCTTCTGCAATTGACATTTATTATTAGCCGTCTTAAAAGCGTTACAGCATAGTCATCCTTCCGGTTCCTTCTTTTCTCGAGTAGCTCCTCAGTGGTAATGGAGGAGAAGTCTGATATTCTTGCTTGAGGGACTGAGGCGAATTCGGCACGGCTTCCAAGCCCTTCGACAAACGTCACGTTGTTTTCGGTCCGGTCTTCGGTATTTTGCCAGTCTGGTTGGATAGGATTTCGCTGAGAATGTTCTCATTATATACAACAGGATCAATTCACTGTTTCCTAACCCTTTTATTCGCATAATAAACAGCTGCTCCCAAACAATTTTTGTTTTGTTCCTTTTAACCTTTCCAGTTATTTGATAGAGATCACCAGCACAAAGTCCTACATGGGTCGAGAATCTGCATGGTTCATGTCAAAAACTTAGCCTTAAGCATGAGGAGAGGTAACGCGTGATCACAATACTCCTTCATTTTGAATTTCTTGGGATACGTGCAAAGAGCGCGCTTGGCGCAGTGGTTGGAGGCGCCACTGCGACACACACGTGGACAAGTGGAATCGATACCCGCGCCCATGGCCCACCAAGCCCTGCATCCCTCCGGAGACGGCAAATTGGTACCAGACTTGTACGGGAGGATAGCAACACTGGCTAAATACATCGGTAGGCCACCGCGATTATTGTAAAGGTCAAATATGGATTCAATCACTTCCAAACGATGCTTAATAAAGTCGAATGCATGGCGCATCCCTCTGGGATTGGTCAGTGCCGAGGTTATCATTTTTTATTTTATTAGTTTTAAGTCGCAGACGAATTCACAGCTTTTCGGCTTGAACGAAATCAACGGTGATCATCAACGAGTTGTTCCACCTGACGTCATTATTTTGGTCAGATATGCATCAAGTTGAGTCCAACGATGCATGGTTAAGTCGGGTACATCTCTCATATTTAGAATGCAACGGATTTCTTTTCAAGTAACAACGCTTAATAAAAGGTGCAAAACGACATTTGTTTTATTAAAGTTGAAAGCAAAAAATAAACAATAGTCTCCAGACAGCCTAAGCCACAGTGAGAGAACGCTAGTGGCTCTACCTGCCACTTTCTTCAGAAAATTTCAAAAAACGATAACCAATACATGCGCATGAATCTGTGAAAAACGAAAGACACTTTTAATGTAAAACACCGTACCTGATTTGAAACAAGCAAAATGAGACCCGGAACCAAAGCAAACTAACAGAAATGATGTTTTCAAGTGGAATTACAGACTAGTTGAAAATTGCACAATTGAGAGCATGTTTACTCGGCTACCAAAGATGCCAGTCGCCGTGTGAATGGCACACCATGTGAGCGATCGAGCTCCGGCATCGTCACCTGGTCATATTAACACCTTTGCAGAAATCCGCTTCAACCCGCTTCTTCTCCTCATCTTCTAGCAAATCAACGACAATATGCGTGAAAAGTGGTTTCATTGTTATGTTCACCAGCTTGTATGAGAGAGAATTTAAGCCATCGATTTTCCAGTCATGTTTCGTCCGAGCCATTAACTTGAATCTACAGCTAAAATTTTAATAATGAGTGAATAGCTATTGATTTATGGCAATTATCTATTTAGAAGAGCAAAGTACCTTCTATTTTTTCTTATTTTTTTCTAAGCGAAATACAACCACAATGTTGCTGAGACATTTGCAAAACTCTGGACCGTAGGTGTCTATGGTGAGAAACGAACACGCTATTGTCCTTTCCGGGGAGTAATGCTTTCACCCCTACACCATACGGGTCCTTCGTTTCGCCTGTCCTTCAGTTAGTTCTATCGATCAGCGCCATCAGCAATCACCTGTCAACGGGATTGATCTGGGGAGCCCACATAGGCGTTGAACCCAGTTAAGTTGAGGCTATAGTTGAAACCACAATGCTTTACTTTTTATTTCCCGCATACTACAATTTTCATGGCAGGGTACTAAGCGAAACACAACCGCAATGTTGCTGAGATATTTACAAAACTCTAGACTGCAGGTGTCTATGGTGGGGAACGAACACGCTACTGTCCTTTCCGGGGAGTAACGCTTTTACGACCACACCATACGGGTCCTCGTTTCGCCTGTCCCTCAGCTATTTTTATCGATCAGCGCCATCACAGTCACCCGTCAGCCTGCGATCCAGAGTTAAATATCTCAGCAACATTGTGATTGCATTTCGCTTAGTATCCTGCTGTGAAAATTGTATTACGCGGAAAATAAGAAGTAAAACATCTTTCTTTTCTATTTCTTCTTCTTTTAAAGGGAAGTCTAAAACAAGAAAATTTTTTGTAGGAAATTGCAATAGCTGGAGGGTTAGAGGACTTTATTTCAGAGATATTCATAATTTTGACATCGTCTTCCGATCCTCAATGGTTCTTTTGTTGATAATGAATAAGAAGTACGAAGAAAGTGGATGTTTTTGTCGACTCGAAATTCACAAGAGCAAGTGTAGCTCAGTGACTGGAAGTACTACAGGGTCGGTCGTTGGTTCAATCACGTGCCATGGGGCTCACCATGCTTCGCATCGCTCCGGGGTCAACAAATTGCAACCAGTCTGGTCTGGAAGGATAGCAGTACAGAATTGATGTATTGGTAGGCTATTGCAGGTCAATGTTTAGGCCAGATATGGTATTCAATAGCTTGAAATAATGCAAAATGAAGTTGAATACATGGCGCAACCCTCAGTGAATGAATGATCAACATCGGACGCTTTCTCCTCGGCATTTTAACATTAGGCAAGATTCTAGCTTTTCGAGGAATTCCAGTGTTTTAATTCGAAATTGTCTATTTGAGAAATGATGTTCCTTTGATCGCTTTTCCTTCTGTGCCGAGTAATCCTTGCCGTCTTAATAACCTTGGAGTCAAAGATTTGTCGTCTCGATTACTATGGATATGAAACTCACGGGTTTACTGGATTAGATTTGTCGCGTGAATGCTCTAACATTGTGTATCGAGCAATAGTCTCGCTATATCGGACGACCTTGTATCCGAGCAATTCCACTCTAAACACTTGTTTATACTGACATTCATGTGGAATTTTCTAAAACATTTTAATTATCGGATAACATATATGATTTTCAATTAGGTCATGAAATTTTCGTCACAATTTCTGTCAAAGGTTTCTGTTACGCTTTCCTTCTGCATTTATTATGATTTTGCCCACATCCAGATAGTGTTCATTGTTTGAGACTTTAGTTCGTTAATCTCTAGCTTCTCAATAAAGCAACTGGCGTTAAGGATCCGAAGGATCGTGAAAAGAACTCTCCGCTTAGTTTTTTAATTTGATGGTAGTTTGTGCCAAAGGCGCTCGGAATCTATCCTGTAGGAATGAGTTCTCCATACCAACAACAATCTGTACATGCTCAGTTCTTTAAGCGAACTGTTGATAGGATACTAGAATGTGAGTATGCAAAAGAAACACACACTGACCTAAACTCACCATAAACACTCTTTAAGAGTTGAATGCAAATAAAGGATTGTAATTTCAATGCTAGGGGAGTGGATAGAGCAGTGGTAGTGATCTCGTTCATTGCGGGGCTGCCCAACCTATCTAGGCGCTGGTTCAACTTTTCCAGGGCCTACCAAACCACCTCGCCACTCTGGGTCGAGAAATAGGCACCGGACTTATCTTGGATAACCTTGCCTCATTTAATCCACTTGGGAATTCGCTAGTACATGTTCCACGTATATGTCAGGATTCTCGGGAGTAGCGAATCCACCAGCGTTAATCAACATTCATAACGAAGAGGAAAAATCCTCATGCAGCATCCGTAACCAGGCTCCTGGAAGTGTTCGAAGGCCATCGTTGGTAATAAATGCGAAGAAACGAAACAAGTGGAAGAAGTGCTCAGACCAGCATAACGTGATCCATTGGTATCACATGAGGATATATTCACCTGGTTAAGCTTGAATGGGGCGTCAGAATCAATTCTCTTTCTCCTGAATACGATTTTCGTAAGAATTAATCAAGGACCGGCTTTTCACTGGCGTCGTCGAAGTTAGCTAGCATTGGTTCCTAATGCTTGTTGTTATAAGAACTACGTCATCAGCAAAGGGAAGGTGTAATTGCCGACTACCGATTTTTCCTCCCATTTTATCCCATTCCAATGTTCGAATGACTCTCTGGAGGGTGGTAGTAAATAATTTTGAGAAGATGATGTCGCCTTTTTGAATCGCCTTCTTTACCTCGATTTTACTATCATTGTAAAACAGTGATACGTCGATCATAAAATTTTTGTGTAGCTCAACGACAATCTTTATATACTAATCAGCAAAGCCTTAACTATGTAGTCTTGGGCGAAATAGGCAGTGGTTCGATACCGTATAAAACTTTGAGACAAGAAGAACATCAATATGTATTCTTTCTTGATAAGCTTGCACGAGGTTGATAAATATATTTATTTTCGGCTAACGTTTCGACGTCTTCGTCTTCCTCAGAGCCGGTGATCCGAGTCGATGGTCCATGCTTGTTGTTCGCCTCGACGTTGCGTCTTCGCCTTCCTGTCGAGCCAGATCTTCCTCAGAAAAGAAAGAAGAACATCGTTCAGGCAAAAACTTCGATCAAATATGATGTAGTCTATTCTACTACGGTGCTCTGTATTGGGAAACCCTTACTTCCGTCTCTAAGAGTGAGGCTTTTGGAATTGTGCGTTACAATGAACGGTGTTTCCAGACATGATAAACTCAGATGTCTACTCACCCTACTTGTTTCATTCTAATTCGTGGGTCTCAATGTGACGTTCTTCAGGTGTTCTTCTTGGTCTTACCATAGCATTGAAATCTCCGATGATGACCTTAAAGAGGGTCTACTTTATCGCCTTGAAACTATGTACATGTGCTATTGCTAGCAACTAGTTCAACCACTATTAGCTAGCACAAAACTAATAGCGAATCAATACCATCAGGAAATATTGACTGACTGTATGCTAAAATAATACCAACTGCTGCAGGGTGGATATTTCTTTACATGACTTGTCATCACATCTAGTTTGCGGATAGCAGCACGTCTTGCATTCGAATCGTTTTTCTCGTATTCATCTCCACAGTGGTCTTCGAACATTTTGCGTTTTCTTCCAGCTGCTGCATGAGGATTTAATCTTCCTTATGAATGTCGTAGAGCGGTGGTCGAGTCATTTCTCCCTACAGTCTTGGAGATAGCACGCCAAAGGCGCTCCCACGTATAATACAAGAGAACACTGGAGAGGGGGACGAACTGGCGACCTTGATTCCTGATTGACGGCTTCACTAACCACTGCGCTAGCCCCGCCCCCAACAGGTTGGATTGCCCGTTGGCAAAAACTGTTATCAACACACAACCACAACGTTGCTGAGATATTTGTCAGACTCTGGACCGCAGGTGTCTGCGGTGGAGAACGAACGCGCTTTTACCCTTTCCGGGGACTAACACGTTCACCCGCACACCATACGGTCCTTCGTTTCGCCTGTCGCTCAGCTCACAATGCTATCAACACACACAATCATTATCAACCACAACAGCTTTGTATAAAATAGTCGGGTGAGATATGAAGAAGGAGGACTGCGGACAATTAACTCCGATCATCAGCGTATCTTCAATCCTTGACGGAGGCAACTGAGAAAACCAATGATTCTTTTTAACTATCGTATCATTTTCGATTAACTACTTTCCGTAGCCTACTAAGTATTAGGTACATCCGTCCGAATTAAGATTTCTGCTAGAGGTATAGCGAGGTGACAAGTGTAGAACGTTGTGGACCATGGTTAGGGCAATAGAGCATTTTAGTTCCAAGGAAAATTGGTACAAAGTTACACTCAAATGGTAAGAGTTCGTGTTCAGCCTAAAAATTTTGCTAAATATGTGAGTTAAATGGGAAGAAGTTTGTGTCTTACGTGGAGATTCCAAAAATCATCCAAATGCCGTTACCCAGTACTACCACGAGCGAGCCTCATCATTTCTTCGCTACAAAGAATGGCATAACTCTGAGTTAAGATTTGTAGTTTTCTTTTAGACACTGTTATAAACGTACTGCTATGAACGTTCTGTCGTTAAATTGTTTCACCTTCTTCAGAATATCTATCAGCTTCCAATTCGAATGGATGTTATGGAGCTCTTTGGAATAATGATATATTTCCAGGCTATTAACCACAATCAAGAGAATTGTATAACGCATCATGACTTTGTAGCATCGTCGAGTTTTGGTATGCTTTTGCCAGCGATTCAAAATCACTGGAGGTGAACGAAATGATCTTACCTGCCAACAATATGGACAGGGCCAGCTTTCCAAGACACTTGACCCTTTCGGCTACACAATGATTTTTGCGACAGCTTAAAATCAAACTACCTCCAAAACATATGAATTTGGACGAAATCGTGCAGTGGTGACTAGCTTCTTTTCATCGAAATCCCTATTCATTGGCATTTACCATCAAAACAACAAAAAAAATTAATAAAAGAAAGCCTTCAAAAAGTATCGCTCGCACGCTACATATACTTGAGCTGATGGTTCCCGAAAGGCAATCGTTTGTCGAATTCTTTTCGAACGTTTTCTCCATTCAAAACGAGGACTGATAAGGGCCGTAAAAACTGCTGATAAATCGCTCAAAATAGAACACTTTATTGATCTGAAACAAAAGCAAAAAACATCTTAGATGAGGCGACATGGTATAGGATCAGAATTCCATGTCTAATAGCCAATGTTTATAACACGCACTACCCAACTTAACCAGGTTCTACTTCACATCGAGCTTACCGAGCCGCTTATGACTCAGGGGTCAGGAAATTGGTGCTAAGCTTGTCTGAGAGAGTTTGACTCCTTCTAATCAATGCAAGGACACCTTAATATTTCTACTAGGTCGACACTCCAGGAAGAGAAGATTGACCAGCATTCAATGAGAATCGTGACAAAGAGCTAATAATCGTCAATCACCAACTGAGCCCATAAGCAACAAAAGCGCGAAGGCCTCCAACAAATAAGCTCCATGTCCAGTCTGGGAGAGCCTGGCAAACCACCCGTGAGTAAACCCAGCCTCCGTGTTCAGAGCCCAGCAAACTATACGTGGGTATCAAAAATGCTAAAAACAGTAGAAGAAAACGGGCCTCATTCCCCTGACTCCGAGAAGGCCACCAACTTTGCAGTGCTGGGTGGGACGAGTACGGAGAGGCTGCTAAAATCTCGGCGCCAATTTAAGCTGCCTGGATTTCAAAGGACTAATGGTGACGGTTTTCGTTACGGCCTCCTGTTATACTTTCGGGGAATGTATCTATTGGCATATCTTTATTATGCGTCATGCGTCAGTATGCGTCAGAAACCTGGTCGCTGAGTAAACAGGTTGAAAAACCAGCGTCATTGAACGTGCAGTCGAAAGGGCGATGCTGGGAGTATCCCGCTCCACACAAGTGAGGGATGGGATCCGAAGCTCCGACATGCGTCAACTATCAAAAATCAAAGATACCGTTTTGCACGCCGAACAATCGAAGATAAGGTGGGCCGGACACGTAATGCCTATGAATGACAACCGATGGACAGGAGCCGTTAGTAACTGGATTCCTCGGAATGTTAAACGCACTGCAGGAAGATCACCAACTCGATGGTCAGAGTTCTTCACGAAAAGCCTACAAGAAAGCTATGTCAACGAGTCCTTAGAGCGAGCAGAACCCCGTGGGCTACTCTCATAACTGCTCGATTCGGTCGACGACTAACGGGACGGCAGGTGATACGGGCGAAACCACTGGCAATGCGTTTTGGTTAAGAAAAAAGTACCCTTTAAGGGATATGTACTGTGCGAAGCTTACAAACTGTTTTCTGATTAGACTGAATGTTTGTTAGCACTATATTCGTTGTCAAAGTCCTTTCATATTTTACGATTTGACTATTTAACTACCTTTTCTAGAATAATCTGTGCTAAAAATACACAAAGTCGGTCAACAGTCACATAGTGATAGACCAGTGATTTCTAGTAAGCTGATCATTACTAGGTTTTGTTAGTCAATACCACTGAACAATATTCAATTGTTACCTGGTATACATATCGTCGTCCTCTCCGCCCCATCCCCAGTAGCGGTTCGAAAAGCCATTAACATTCCGAAATTGCTCCGCAGTTAGAGCACTGCTTGTCCCAAACATTCTCTCATAGACCAGTCTGAAATTTGTCAAATTTTCGCCAGCATCGTCAGCACTATAGCATCTTCTCTACTTAGCCTCGCGAACACAGCAGGATCATCATCTCATCGCTATACAAATCACAGAATTGTGTGAACAAGAAATGGACGGAAAATATAAATAGAAGGAATAAGAACTAAATTCGTCTTGTCAACCAACTTGTAACCGAATTTATTCACAGCAACAGCCATGTGACGAGGGTTCTCTAGTGGGCAGCTGTGCAGATTGCGATCGTCCTCAGGGAGAACGTCAACGTCATGGAATATGAAGCATTGCCAATCATAGAGTTTCAGCGCCTCCACGAAGCCGATGTTGAGTAACTGTGTTGTAACCACGTGATGAATCAAAGGTGAAAAAGGTTATTTGAATCTTAATATGAAGATGAAACATTTGTTCGATAGTATTAAAAACCACTGTGACGCTACCCATTATAATCACATTATAAGGATAAAAAGCTCTCGGCGTTTATCAAACGCTGAGGAAAGCGCCATGCATTCGACTACATTAAACATCGTTTGGAGGTGATTGAATACATACCTGGCCTTTACAATGACTCGCAGTGGCCTACCGATGTACCGAGCCAGTGCAGCTATCCTCCCAGACAAGTCTGGTACCAATTTGCTGACTCCAAAGGGGTGAAAGGCTTGGTGGGCCAGGAGCGCGGAATTGATCCCATGTGTTTGTGTTGCAACGCGCCTTCTACCATGGCTGCACACGCGCCCATTTACTATAATCATATTACTGACTGAAAAAGCTTTGCTTATTGTTTTATGAATCAAGAGAACATACTCTCTTCAAGTGGACTGAATAAGGACTCAAAAACTAGTTTAAATTACAAGCTATGTTTGAAAAGAAGCAAATTAATATCGCTTGTATCGTAACCTTTGCTCTATTCACCGTCCGGTCGACCTGCTCGACGACGATGATCGAGTAATCCAACTTCTGCCTTGTTAAGAAGGGATGCATATTATTGAGGAAAATTTTCAAATGTGCTTCTCTGTCACGATATGGAACAATTATGGCGGCCTGTAAAGCATGAAGTGATAGGACTTCACAGCTCTCCAGAAGTGATCTTAAACTACCGAAGAGACTCGAAAGGTTGTCTATTTAAAATTTAAGGAAAAGCAGTTGGACAATTACTCTTTTTTCGCTGTACACAAGCGGATACACGACATAATAAGAAATCAAAAATTGCATGGACGATGTTTTCATCCATAAAATTGGTCTATAAAGGATGTTTTGGTGTAAAATTTTTTAAACTGAACTAATCTCTAAGTTCGTGGATTTACCCGAGTAGTTGCTTTGCAATCCTCGGGTATATGGTGTCCACCAGGTTTCAAGTACTGGTATCTCCTTTCCAATTCTTCCATGTCACTTTGTGTCTTGTTGATGCTTATCCTACCTTGGAATTCACTGGAATTCAGTGTACAGTACTCAACTTGGCTGACTTTCATGACGGTAGGCGAGGATTCGTTTCCTGAAACAGGAACGACATTGCATTTTAAGAACAAACCAAAAAATATGAATCTTCGTTGAAAAGAACGTCACACTTAAATAGATTTACAGCAGATTTTTGACATCGCTTCATGTGGTCGTATTCACTTGTTAACACATTGAAAATCGAGATCTTCGCTGAGAAAAATCAAACATGTGCTCAGTAAGACTTTTCTTTTGCCAATTGTGGTCGTCACCAGCTTATTCACTCCAGTAGAACGGAATTTTGCGGGGACATCGCTTTATAGAGGCATCATTTTTGGGTGTATCCATATTGATTAGAAGTGTTTCGCGTAACTTCCCTACAACATCATTGGCCACACATTTGCTTTCTTCCTGAGAAAATTTGGTTTAAGGTCTCTATGGGAGGTTAGCAGAACTGAATTGCTTCCTGACCAAGTCACTGCAAGTCATGGGATAAGTAAGGTATCCATTCAATCACATCTGACGATACTTGGTGAAGTCAAATTTCTCAAGGATTCATTAACGCTAAACGCTTTGTTCTTTTATCCTTTCACGGCAAGTCTTTATGTAAACCGCTTTAATGGATCGCATAGCAGTTGTTCATTCTACTTCAAAAGTGATTCATTGTCGTCTTCGAAATTGTATCGTCCTTTATGAAACAAAGATATAATTCTGTTTCGGTTTCATACATTACTGTAGCATCTAAGGTAATTCATCTGCTGAAACTAACCTGTACGACCTACACTCAAAGTGGATGTCGAAAACGTGCTTGTCAGCAAATTTGACACTCCACTGTTCTTCAAGAATTTTTGATACAAGAGCTTAATGGGATTCTGCAACAGTTACGCATCTAATAACAACAATTAAAAGAAGAAAGGAAACAAAAATTGTTGCTTCTACTCTGATGTGACTCCCTCTCTCAAGCACGATTTCTCATAGACTACAGTGCAAAAGGTGTGTATCGATTTGGTGAACACTTGTATTGCGTGAACGAGTATTATTGACAAATTTTACATTTCATTTGTGATTAATGACAGACACTTGTAAAAAGAACTAGCACAACTTTAACTTATTATTTACTGCCTACTCCTAATGGCAGGGTACCTTGTGAAATATAACTTCAATGATGCTGAGATATTTGCAAAACTCCAGACCACACGTGTTTCCGGTGTTTGCTGATGGCACCGATAGTAGAACTAGCTGGGAGACAGGCGAAACGAAGGATCCGCTTGGTGTGGCGGTGAACGCATTATCCCCCGAAAAGGGTAATAACGCGTTCGTTCCCCACTGCAAACACCTGCGGTCCGGAGTTTTGCAAATATCTCAGCATCGTTGAAGTTATATTCCGCAACAATTAGCGTAGATTCAAAAGGGGATTTGACGTTTGAGTGAAAGATAAAGAGAGTTTTGACGATGTTGCTTTAGTTCGCCAAACATCATAATGATTCAACTAACATGATGAAAAACTGCCCAAGCTACTAATCTGCATTTTCCTTCAAACGTTTTGAACACTCACTTCGTTTTAGCACAAAGAATGACCCAACCGTTAACCTTTTATAGATTTTAGGAGATCGTGTGGTGCTGTATTCATCACATCTATTACTATACTTTAATAAGTATGCAGTAAATTAGCTAAATGTAACCAGTACGAGAACTCACACGGATATTGAATAGTGACAAAACACTAAGAACAGCAACGACAATGAGAATTAGTCTGCAGGTATGGAAAATTTTCTGAAATACCATTGAAGAGCAGCGTAGCCACACCATGGTTGGAGAGGGCTTCCGATGATTAACGTGGTGCATGAGACTTGTGGGCGGCGATTATAAAGGGTGAACTGTTGAATGAAATATGAAAGCACATGCTTCAATATATATGTTCGCTATAGAACTCTGTGTAATACAAAGAGTGTGAATGGAAACGAAATCACACAGCACGACCAGGCAATAAATTTCCTGAAGAGGCTTCACTTAGTTGGTGAAGAAAGTCACTATCACCGTCTGTCAAATGAACACCTTGGTGCATAGAGTGCAAGCGTCACCTTTCTTGCTAGTCGTACCAGTTAGTCATTTTCATTTAGCGTATTTTTTCTTAGAAGTTAATTATTCGTTTCCTTAACTATCGTCAGTCTTTCCTTCTTATCTTTACCCTTCAAAGGTTCCGAAGTAAGCATTCTCACCTTTTTTAAACCTAAAAACTCCTTTTTACAGAGTAGAACCTCACATGTGATTTCTTTCAAAACTACATTAAGCATAACGCTTGATGATAAGTGCAAGCAAATAACAATAACAGCATGCCTCAAAATGGGGTCATTTTTTTCGCGTCCAGAACCGTTAAACCATTCAGCACAATCGGGTTAACATTAAAGAACAGCAGTGTCAACTAGCAGCGTTAGATTTGTTATTATGATATAAACTGGTGTTTGGTAAGTGAACCTTCGTAATTGGAGGCTCTCTCCTCCCATAGTGAGATCGGCAAAAAATAGTCGCCAGCTTTATGAGGACAGTAGACTCATTCTACACCATGGATCCTCGATAGGTTGCTAAGGCTTGATGATTCTCATAAATCAGAAACGTGGCATTTCCGAATATCCTGATATCCGACCACTTTTTCTGGAAGCCGTTATATCGTTGCTTCTGTAACAGCTTCTCAAACTTTGCATTCATACGGGGAACATTTGTACTGATCTGTCTGCTTATATATTCCATTCGATTTGACTTCCACTGTTTCTTCGTCCACCTTTCCAGATAGATATGCGTTCAAGATGCATTGTGCAAATAATGGCATAAAAAACTATGATTGTGTTTTTCGAAAGGTCGGGGACCTACATCAATATTAATGTTTTTATGAAGTAGGAATCAATGTAGCTGCATTGGTGACCATGTTGTACTTTCTGTTGATGCATTTATTTTCCACTGTAATACTCTCATTTACAAACTTCGTTCCACACGCTGGCCTCGACACTTCGACAAGCACGGGCTCGGTTTGTCAGCTTGTTAGTTTCACCTTTTCACTTTCCGCTTCCTTAGAGTGTCAGCCTCTCCAACACTGCACGTTGGTGAAATATAAGCATCTTACTTCTCATGTCAGAGCACACTGTTCAGCAGTGACATTAATAATGAACTATATCAGTATTGTAGTCACATTTTATTTACTGTCTATTCTTTTTCATGACAGGGTATTATGTGAAATGTAACTGCGATGATACTGGGATACTTGCAAAACTCTGCACCGCAGGTGTCTAAGGTGGGGAACGAACGCGCTGTTGTCCTTTCCGGGGAGTAGCGCGTTCACCACTACACCATATAGGTCCTTCGTTTCGCCTGTCTCTCAGCTAGTTCTGAAACTATTAGTCATTGAATGGAACCGCTGATATAGAAGGAAGGTCATAAATCGCAGCAATCCAACTAACTGTGGACTCGAAAGATCGACTTCCTATAAATCTCGGCATTGATACTAAATACATTTATTTATATGATCTTATAAACTGATCTTCTTTAGCTGATGCGAGGTTGGTATAGGTCTTTGTTGTCGTTGTCGTTGTTGTTGGTGTTGTTGGTCGACGGCTGACGTTTCCGCGATTTCGCCTTCCTCAAAGGCCGGACGTATTTTATACAAGAATACTTTAATTATTCAGTGGAGAAAAAGGGTTAAAGTATTAATGAAGACCGAACTTTTAAATAGACGTCATATTGATCAGAAAGGCTACACACCGTGATGTTACGAGTTGGACTGGTCCAGGAGTTGTTCACGTGGGGTCGCGAGCGAGGCACACCGAGGGGTCAAAATATCATTTTGAAATAGGGCGCCAGGTCACGCGTCATAGTGAGGCATTCGTCTCTCCGGTTCATGTTTGGATCTTTGAAATTTATCCAAAACGCCTCAAGAGCTTTCCGCGTAGCTGTTTTCAATTCCTGTGCTAGCAACCGCACATTCACTTCAAAACCATTCATTGTGCTTTTGTGCCCTATGCGTACCTAGAGGGGTGTTTAGACGGATTTTAGCTTTTCCATCTAGATGTTCTCTTATGCGGACACAAAGTGGTCTACCTGTTTCCCCAATATATTCCTCACCGCATGCGTTACATGAGATCAAGTATATTACCCCTGAACTCATGCAATCCCCGTCTCTCTCGTTAGAACAGATCGAACAGTAATTCTTCGTATTCTTGTTGAGCAAACGCGAGGTGTTACTTTTATTCTTTATTCACGAATAAGCTGACGTTTCCGTGGACTTGGTCTTTCTCAGAGCCTGAAAACGTCTAGTTGACAGCAATCTATTTGGGCAAACACCTCCATAACTAAACAGAGAAAACGCTAAACCAAGTTCCAATCACATTGAACACAGCTTTGAACACTCACCGCTTTCTATGAGGCCTCCACTGAGTATATCGCGTGAAAACCAACGGCACAGAATTCACATGGATTCGTAGTCTGCCTTCCCATCAGCATAACAGGCTTATGTGCTGCGCAATATCACGCGTGATAATGAGGCATTCTTCCCTGTGGTTCATTTTCGGATTTCTGGAATTAATCTAGAACGCCACGAGAGTTTTGCGCGCATGTGTTCTCGATTCTTGTGCGGAAATTGCGACACGTGCTTCAAAGTCCTCTCCGTTATGTCTCCGGATCTTGTGCATGCCTAGTGGGGTATTTGGTAGACGTTTGCCGGCTGTTCTAGGTGTTCTTTTATGCAGACACAGAGAGGTCTGCCGGTTTCGCCAATGTATTTGTCTCCGCACGCCTTACAGGAGATCAGATAAACTATACCCGAGCTCATGCAATCACCGTCTTTACCATTGGGGCAAATTATGCAATTTTGCGTTGCATATAGACGGTCATATAGGCGGTTACAAACTAGCTGGCGCCTAGGATTACTCGGTGGCATTTCAACAACGTCTACTGAATTCTCTGGACCCGCCCTTCTTAAGCAGCGTTTTGTAGCTGCACTTACATCATTTGAGATAAAAGGTAGGATAAACGAGTCCTTTCTATCGCTAAAGTTGTCTTTTGGGAGCCTAGGATTTTCCCTACACCTATCCCGAGCTACAGTTTCGTAGCCATTAGAAATGGCTATTTGCCGCGCCAAGTTCCGGGACTCCTCTCTCTGTTCTCTTCCCGTGCACACGTTAGTTCCTGTTCGAAACATGTTTCTTACAAGCGCCCTTTTCGTGTGAGAGGGGTGAGAGGAGAGGTAATGAACAAAGGTGTTTTTACTATTTGGCTTCCAGTACCACTCCGTAATGTAGCCATTTTCTGATAGGTTAATTTGGACGTTCAGGAATGGAAGCCATTTTTCTCTCGGGTGAACTTGGTATGCTCTGACTGTTCATTCAACAACTCGAAATATTTGTTCATTTTCTCTTGTGTTGAGCAAAGAACAGAACAGTCATCTATACATCTACACTAGAGTAGTGGCCCGAGATTGGTCACCGGCGGTTCCACCTTAGACATAAACGCAATGTTAAGACTTGGTGCCAGTCGTTGTCCCATTGCCAACCCTCTTATTTAAGCGTAGTACTTTCTGGATCATCTGAAGATTGAGCAGCTCAAGTATTCTTTTAAGAGTGGTATAGTTTATCTGATCTCCTGTAAGGCTTGCGGAGATGAATATATTGGCGAAAAGGGCAGACCCCTCTGTATCCGCATAAGGAACATCTAGTCGGTAAACGTAAACCAAACACCTCACTGGGCAAACACAGGACGGAGAGACATAGCGAGGAAGACTTTGAAGTACCGGTCATGATCCTTGCACAGGAATCGAGAACACAAGCGCGCAAAACCCTCGAGGCGTTCTGGATTAATTTCAAAAATTCGAAAATGAACTGCAGGGAAGAATGCCTCATTATCACGCGTGATATTGGGCAGTTTATAAGACTGTTATTCTGGTGGGAGGAACACGTTATGCTTCAATGTGAATTTTGTGCGGTTGGTCTTCACGCGATATACTCAGTGGAAGCCTCATAGAAAGCGGTGAGTGTTCAAAGCTGTGTTCAGTGTGATTGAAATCTTGGTTTAGCGTTTTCCCTGTTTAGTTAGGGAGGTGCTTGGCCAAATAGGTTGCTGTGAACTTGACCTTTCCAGGCTCTGAGAAAGACCAAGTCCGCCGAAACGTCAGCTAATTCGTGAATAAAGAATAAAAGTAACAACTCGCGTTTGCTCAACAAGAATACGAAGAATTACTGTTCGATCTGTTCTAACGAGAGAGACGGGGATTGCATGAGTTCAGGTATAATATACTTGATCTCATGTAACGCATGCGGTGAGGAATATATTGGGGAAACAGGTAGACCACTTTGTGTCCGCATAAGAGAACATCTAGATGGAAAAGCTAAAATCCGTCTAAACACCCCTCTAGGTACGCATAGGGCACAAAAGCACAACGGCGATGATTTTGAAGTGAATGTGCGGATCCTAGCGCAGGAATCAAAAACATCAACGCGCAAAACTCTTGAGGCGTTTTAGATAAATTTCAAAAATCCAAAGATGAACCGGAAAGACGAATGCCTCACTATCAAGTGTGACCTGGCGCCCAATTGCTTCGATCATAGTAGCGTACGAGCCAGTAAAGAAATGTAAGATGTCACATATGTATGCGCAGATATGTTTTACTCCTTATTTCATTTTTATATGGATCGTCTCCACATCTACTGTGCGTATCTAATCACCTCCGTCTTATTCGTTTGCTCTAATTCACATTCTATGAAGCTCTTTGAATTCCCATGTGAGTTCGGATACTGTCTGGGAACCTTTGGTGCTCTTTATGAATGTCGTTGAATGCGGTATTCTCGCCACCCGAAAGCCAAGTCTGTGATAGCAGTATTGGGGTGTTTCTAGATGTCATTGACTGGAGGAAACTTCCCAAAAAAAAATCTAGTGCCAATTTCTCGTCTCCGGAAGGATGGAAAGCTTGGGTGGTCTGGAATGGGTTGAACAAGGGCCTTGTGCACGTAGAAAGGAAACACTGCGCCAGCTTTGTTCCACATACATCCCGTAATTTACCAAGGTTGCATGCCTTTTAATCACGTAGCTACAGAAAAGTTTCAGCCCATGTGAAGTTGTTTAGTAAATAGTTTCGGTTTAACTTTATTACACTTAGACCCTGGCTACCTAAGAAAATGCTTCGCTTTGTGTCTTTTCCATTTTGAAGCAAGCATTTCGCTGAACATCTTTTGTTGTCTCAGTTTATAAAATAATTTATTTGGATATGAAGCTATTAAAATAAAATAGAACAGACCACATATAAACATAGTGGGTGCCAACACTGCATTTCATCATAGAACCGCCATTATATCTTTCTTTTCTGGAGTTTCTAGTTTTATCTTTTTATTTTGTTTTTATTTTCTATTTTTAATTTAAAAAAGCTATTTTTGAAGTTTCGCATGAGTGCCAGTCGAAACGAAGATAGGTCGGAACGCTCTAAAACAATTTTCTCCGGTTCCAAGCATGAATCACATTCAGCCAGCAGAAGATGACTGAATCCTCAACTATTAGCCAAACTTCAAAGACTCTAATAGCTTGCGGTTACAAGGCATCAGACCGAATGAAAGAAGTGCGGGAATTCCAACAGTATAAGAAGGGCGGTGATACAAATAAACAATACAGAAGCCTTTGCATCTAAGTGAAAACGAAAACTGAAGGTAACTGGGTGCTATATGAGTAGGTTAGAAAGCGATGAAGCCGTCGTTGTGAAACGTTGCTTACACTTCTTCTGCGGTAGAAAAGCGTTCTGTTTCTTAATTACACTCCTACATGATCGCATAATACCCTGACGTGAAAAATTGTAGTACTACAGTACGTGTGATCGAAAATGATCTCTCTGTGTCAACAGACGACTTTCTACATACGCGTAGATGAAGATGAAACACTGAAACACTTCCCCTAACCAAATTTACACCTAAAGCTGCGGTGACCATTATTAATACTAGTACATGGTGATAACTTTTTATTTACTGTCTGTTACAATTTCTCACGTCAGGTCTTATGTGAAATGCAGCCACAATGATGCTGAGATATTTGCAGAACTCCAGACCTTAGATGATTGCGGGGAGGATCGAACCCGCTACTACCCTTTACAGGGGTTAACTTATAAATATCTCAGCATCATTGTGGTTGCATTTCACATAAAATCCTGCGCTGAAAAACTGTAGTAGGCAGCAAATAAAAAATCAGCAATGTAATTTTGGCTACAACTTCAGCTTAACTGGGTTCAACGCCAATTTGTTTTCCCCAGATCAACCCGTTGAGAGTTGGTTGTTGATGGTACTGTTAGATAGAGGACCAGCTGAGACAAACGAGAGAAGAAGGAGCCACATGGGGTGCTGGTGAACACGTTAGCCCCCAACAGGCCTAACAAAGGGTTCGATCCACACTTCAGACACATGTGAATGGTGTTGACCAATCAAACGAACCAATTTCGTTGCGCAAGACCACGCGTTTGCATAATCAAAATCGTTATCCTTTATAGAAAGAAGATTTTGAACTCGTCCTTATCCACTAACCTCACCGAAAAATAGAGTTCAACTTCTTTAAAGCGCCTATGCAATCTCTTACAGAAGATGTCTAACAAATTACCCGCTAGTGAAAATATTCGTAGAAGATTCTTCGGTACCAGAAGATTGGACTCTCACCGTTCGGCAACGTGAAAAATTTCGTCATATTAGCAAATAGCAATGGGTTATTATAGGTTTTATTTCAATCAACAAATTTTGCAATGAACTGAGATATGTGCACTCAAGGAACAAAAGCCGAAGTTTTTTGCCGAACAACCCAACACTCCAGCAATCATTTTCTTCTGAAATTGTCGCAGAGAGGACACATCACAGTTAAAAAAGAACGATGACAGATTTCTCCGCAACATGCCTCGATCCTGGTAGTGTAAGCGTTAACAATTAAATGAGTAAAATACAACCACTATAACGCTGAGTTATTTGCAAAACTTGGCCTCATCGAACAACGATTACAGTTTCCATGGGCTCACGTGCTACGCACTGCACCACTGAGGCAATTGCGTTGTTTTGCTGCTTGTTTGTTTTCCACCTATCCCGTTGACCGATGATTACTGAAGGTACTGCTAGGTAGAAAACTACCTGAGTGCAAGGCAAAATAAGGGCTAAGTGGTGCAGCTTGTAAGACGTGAGCCCCTGGACAAGGTAATGAAGGTTCGTTCTGGACTGGGGCCAAGTCTTACAAATATCTCAGAATCTTAGTAATTAAATGAGTCAATCCCGCTGTTGGGTGAATGCTGACGGCAAAAGATCGATAGAACTAGCTGAGAGACAGGCGAAACGAAGGACCTGCATGGTGTGGTGGTGAACGCGTTACTCCCCGGAAAGGACAATAACGCGTTCGTTCCCCATCGCAGGCACCTACGGTCCGGAGTTTTGCCAATGGTCTCAACATCATTGAAATTAAATGAGTTTTCCTAGAAGTTCACAATCTGGTGATGGTTTTATTCTTCGTTGACATTTTCCATGGGAACTTTAGGTAAGAACTTGGATTCTTAACCCGTATGCTGAAAGAATCGATTGTACTTACTTAGTTCGATACTTAGACCCGTCCTCACATGCTTCGTTTCGTTTCTCTCGAGGTCCATTCTACTGCTCCTTTCATCTTTTGTTATCCTCTCTTTCTATTATGCGACCTGTCCGTCACTGTTGCTTTCTTCAGCCGTATTCTGTTGAGTCCCAAAGATAGGATACTCTTCGGAGATCTGAGCTACAAAAGCGAGTCTGGAGTTGGACTCTTTTAGAACAGATAAAAGAGTCTGTGTTGGAGATAACTATGAATGGTTTCCATGTTTTTCCCAGTCACTCGATAGCAGTTTTTGACGAAACCGACGTGCAGAACACAAACCGCGCAAGTTAACGTGCATTCATGCGCTCATCTGTTTACGTTCGTAGGGAAAGTACACTTCAATCTAACACGGTAAGAACAGGATTTCACTCTCACCTCAAGCTCGGAACATGCTGTTCTGCTTTATAGGATGCACAGATCATCACTCTAGAAAATACGATGGTGATCTGTGTTTCTTGCCATAGTTCTTGAATATGTACTAAGTCTTAGTGTCAACAAATTTAACAAGTGTGTTAGCATAATAATATAACGTCAGCATATAACATAGCATAACATAATGAAGGTAGCTGTGGCTGTTATAAAAGAAGAAAGAGAATCTCAAATCTAAGAAGAGGCACGTTGAATTGGATTTTACATAAATACTGCCACAAAAATGACTGGGAAACAAGCCGATGGGAGCTAACAGTTTCATAAACAGTAACCAGGTCAAAAAGGCGGAACAGTTTTTCAGTATAACAGCTGATTCACCCGTTAGACTGCGGCCGTATTCAGTAATATCGTCTACTTCGTTGTGCTCAGAAATCCATCAGAACTCTGTTAGTAAACACTTCGGATATTCGGTTATTCGCGATCCATCGATTCGGCTTCACCAGCTCTGCGCGAAACATCGACGCTCCTGTACCAGGTACAATAATCTCGATAGTGTCAGTAGGATAAAGTTTTAAGGTTGGTGCTGGCATCCATAGGTCTTTCACTTCGTATCCGCGTGGATTGGTAAGACCAAGATTTTTCAGTGTGAACTGGACATCCTGAAAAAATAAGGAGTTTCTCTTTTAGTGCTATTGATATATTTGAAGCATAAGAGAAAATGAATTGCTCAATTTGTCGATATTACCAGTGCTTCAGAAAATCGACATGAACGGAATTAGTCGAACGTGAGGTTATCATCTTGTTGTTCTCGTTCTAGTACCCCCTAACTGCCATCATTTGAATTCTTTCAACGGTGATAAATTAAGCACGGATGTGATTTACAAGCTTTAAATATTCTGTCTATCTTGTTTACTCCATACAAAGGAATTATGAGCTCTAATCGCACCTATATCTGTTTCTGAAATAAACTAGCAATGGTATGAAAACTAGGGTTAAAAAATTTAAACTAATTCAACGAGAAAAATAGCAGTTGTGTAGTAGAGCTCGAAGGGAATAATGTCAAAGAAATTCCCTACTCTATATGTGAAACAAGCAAACAAACAAACATTCGGTGGGCTTAAGTGCACGTCCACTGGGTTCTTCAGTAACACTTACATTTTTTTTGTTGTTACGATTGAGGAACCCGAGAGCGAAGGAGAACTCTCCGTCGTAGACGGGTGTAATCGGCTTCACGTACGCGCTGACGCCGGAGATCTGAAGAGGTGAAGCTTACACAGGATCAGTGAAAATACCTATCACAAGTTTTTTCTGCTGTGCTTCGAAGGTGTTCCTGCCACCTACTACGTTAAAAACGTGGAAGCGAGACATCTCAACATCAGAATTACTGACTAGAAAAACCACTATTTGATACCACACAAATAAAAAGATCAAATTCATTTGATTCTTTCATATGTGAAAGTAATATTGGAAATGCTTAAGGATGTAAGAAGCTATAGCTTTGATGTACTCTGGCCGCAAACGAAATGCACAAAGTTGTTGCCTCGTTTAAGTTAAATCTCTGATTTCATCACTTGTGAGGAGTTGTGTTTAAGCAAGCCTTTTTAATGGTTAGGGAAAAAAGAAGAGCGCTTAGAGGTGCAGTGCAATGCACAAATGGTCGCTAGTTCGATTTAGCCCTAGGGCAAATAAAAAGTCCGCAGTCAAACCATCAGGTCGGAAAATTAAATAGTTCAATACTTGATTTTGCAGGCCCATAAACACTAAAGAGTCTTTTTGTTGGAAACCTCAAAACGACCTAAAGGGCTATTCCAGAATCGCACGGACAGCCCACTTGACGAACATTGAACCATATTAAGAAGACCCATTAGTGGAAGATGGATGCGATACAATGAAATGATGTCTATCTAGTATGAAGTGTGAAGTCGGGCCATATAAGTAAATGGACGAAAATTTCATGCTAACATTAGCGACCAGGCGTCCCATTTTTCCAATAGGATCCTGATCGATAGCGATTACGTCACGATTCAGGAGGATTTTTTGAAATTCTGGGGCTATCGTTCGAAGATCGTTGGACATGATCAGTGGAGCCGACCATATTGACCTGAAATTAAATGATATAAGTGACAAGGGAAAGATGGGAGCAAAAAAGTAGAGAAATCGAATGGGAGAATAGTGCTCACCAGATTGTCATCTGAGCGATAGCCATGTTCACAGTGATTCCCGAATTTCCGATGACTAGCTGAATTACTATCATATTGGTATCGAATTCTAAGGTATTAATTGGTAAGAGAGAAACGGAACTATACCTTTTCAATAGTTTTTTGCGTCTATCTTATCCATTTCTCTCTACTATGCTTCTCGTGCAGTATTTTCAATAAATTAACTAGGAACAAACCATGTCAGGGTCGTGCCAATGTCCAGGACCGTGTGTCGGAATGTGTCTGTTCTGATTGTGATCATAGTAGTCGATTATACTTAATATAGATTTCCATGAACTGTTGATGTCGTCAAAGTTTCGCCACAGATTGCAACTTTTTCCAATAAGATTGTAATCGACCTTGGGAAAACAAACGTTAAAACATGTTCAACACTCACAACGATGCTAAGATATTTGCAAAACTCAGAAATGCGTGTCTGCGGTAGGGAACGAACGCGCTTTTACCCTTTCTGGGGGCGAACGCGTTTACCACCACACCATGTGTCCTTCACTTCATCTATCTCTCAGCTAGTTTTCTATCTGCCAGTGCCATTAGCAATTACCAGTTAACGGGGTTGATCTGAGGACCTCAAATCTGCAACGAGCCCAGTTAAGCTGGGCCTGTAGTTATAATCACAATTTTAACTTATTGCTTAGTGCTTAGTCTTTTTAATGGCAGAGTGTATTGCGAAATATAACTCCAACGTTGCTGAGATATTTGCAAAACTCTGGACCGCCGGTGTCTGTGGTAGGGAACGAACCCTTTCCGGGGCTAACTCGTTCACCACCGCACCATGCAGGTCCTTCATTTCGCCTTTTCTCATGTTCAACAATTCCAATTTTCTGATCACTGCTGTCAGTTGGAACATCCGATATGGTTCTAATTATTTTGGACGCACAAACGTTAAAACAATAAGTCCTATGCAGCTTAATTGGAGTCATTTTGTTCCTGTTGAAATGAATTGAGTAGGTCAAGAAGGTCTTTCTGCATACGTCTTAAAAATAAACGACACCACAATGAAAGAGATGATTTCAGGCTACAAAACATTTCCCAATTCCATAGTGACACATCACCATTCCTGTCCCAATAAAGGATCAGGTGAGCCAAAAGTGCGGATTAAGCGTGTAGAATGTGCATATGACAGTTCACATTCCAAAATGCCTAACAAGATATCGTTTTCTACGGCTTAGATGCTCCAAGTGCTAATCATTCGTCATTCACGACAATGAATCCTCGCCTTGATAACATGAACAGTTCACACGTTATTGCACTTCGCAACACTGCCTGCGTTGAAAGAAAACAGGTAAGTTCTTGAACAATTTGATTCCCTGTGATTCGCTACTCTTTATTACAAAGTCTTTAAAAAGCGTAAAAGAAGAGGATACAGAAAGATATACTTTTGAACCCACCTGCTCTGGCTTGTCGATAAGGTATGCCGGCCAACTACATGAATACACAATTGGTCTTCCAGTGAGATTCAGTTCTCTTTCCATGCTCGGATAACCTAGAGAAATACACTTCTGCTACATCAAAAAATTTAGTTTGTTTTACAAATTACTTTCATTTAATACCGCTGCTCTGTTGACAAGTCGTCGCCCTAGCAGATTGAGCACTGAACCCGAACTGTGTGTAGATCGAGTCACGGATGGCTTTCCCCATTGATCGAAAATTTTTTGAATAGTGACCTAAGTGTGGGTAGAGTGTGTAGATAGTCCTAGATAGAGCGCTTCCTAACTCTACAGCTGTAAACGAAATTATCCGTACGCAGTGAAAGTTGAGCACTTCATTTGCTTGCTACTGGAAGAACTTCCCATACACGATGTTAGTACTACGAAACCGAGAATGAAGTGGTGAAATAAATTGGAATTTTACAAGTAAAATAGCACGATAAACTCAAGAATAATCAGAAATTGACATGAGTGATGGCAACACATTAAGGACATGAAGATTCAAATTAGGGTGAGCAGAGCCACTGTCTCTGCACGGTGCTAGAGATGTAGGAAACCAACTCGTGCATCCGCCGGTGAGAAAATTGGGTTCTATCTCGGCTTGAAAACAACCCGCAAATACAGTGCTCTAGAGCTCTCAGCGTTGATCAATCCCTGAGGGGTGCGCTATGTATTCGACTTCATTAAAGATCGTTTGGAGGCGATCGAATGCATATCTGGCCTTTAGAGAACTCGCGGTGGCCTGCCGATATATCGAGCCAGTGCTACCATCCTCCCATGCAAGCGTGGTGTCAATTTGCCGGCCGATCCCAGAGGCATGGAAAATGGAACTTTGAAGAAATTGGATTCAGTGAAAGGTTTTACCTTATTGATGGATTTGGACTGTTTCTGAATTTATGAAGCAGATTAAACAATGGCCGCTTTTTGTAACTTGCTTATTAGAAAGAAGTAAATGAAGTTAGAAAAAACGTAGAGTCCCAACCTCCTTATCCATTACGATCTCTTCAGTTTTCTATCTCTGACTACCGTACTATGAAGTATGGGAAATGGGTAAGCGATTTTTTCGTAGAATTTCGTGCATACTATGAAAAATGGTCGATTTCATTTCTTTCGGGTTTTTGACCTTTCGAGATCGTTAAGTGGTCAACAAGGGAGTAAAAATCCAGTCTACATATTAACCAGTGGTGGGATTCAGTGTAGATTCACTACGCTGCGAACTTACAGTCAAGTGCGAATGTAATAATGCATCTATAACAGACTCACTAACACCATACACTTCTAAACGTCTCCAATTTTTTTGTATCTTTAAATTTCCTAGACATATTACAACCTTGGCGCATGAGAGCCGTGTCAACATTGCATCCATCGAGCTTCAAATAATCTACTTCCCACTGGGCAAAAGTCTCAGCGTCCACCTAAAAGTAGGAATAGACGTGACCGTGCTAGTGCAAAACTTCCTAATTTTTCTCACTTTCAGGTGACCCAAACTACCCGGAAAACCTGCACATGTCTTTGTTCCATAGTCGCCGTAAATGCCAAATTTTAGTCCTCTTGCATGCATCTGGAATAACATTTATAACGGATATATGCTTTCTAAGACCCTAATATTTGGTTCTCTGGGTTTCACTTTCCTACAAGAAGCGCAGCACTCTTCAGGTTACCTTTTCCAATTTTCACAAAAGCATATAAATAACCGTATGATTTGTCGCGAGCTAAACAAGTCTTACATATCTGGATAATGCGTGCATGCCATTTGGAAAACGGTAGCGGTCGGGTAACAGTCGCCCACTATCTTTGTCTCTTTCTCGTTCCATCCAGCAGTCGTCAACGTGCACATTCACATATCCGGCTTCTCGGTAGCCTCCTCTCACTGAAATACAGCAGTAGATTGCAAGAGACTGCTAATGACATTGGACAGGAAAAGCCGAAGTCTGCATACCGAGAGCATCGGCTATTTCCATGTAGAGGTTCTCATTGATACACGACTTAGGATGTTTGACGCAGTCCATTTCGCAATAGAATGCGGTCCACGACATCCAACCCATTGGTGGCGTCCTTTAGTTAAAGATGAACACTTAGTCAACAAATTGGAAAAAACATCGTTAGCTTTATTAAGGATATTGCGGATATTGTTGAACTGAACACAATATATTAAAGAGCATTCAGTCTGTTTTCATTTCTCATTACAGTTCTGATTCTTTTTCTTAAATCATCGAACTTCTCGAGCACTATTGCACCGGCATAATTATTCGCAGAATAGAAAACTGTTGCTGAAGGACGAAAATATAAAAAGTTCTACCACCGATTCCTTAATTAGAGCTACTAAGTGGGGATTTCTTCGCCAATAGTTCTTTCCAAGTTTTCCTCATGGGCAATTTCTAGGAGAAATTCGACAATATGGTCCCTCGTTCTGTATCACCTTCGATTATGTTATCATACTTTGCGACTAAAGTCCAAATATGCGTGCCTTCCACTGCGACGATGCCTAACTTAGCGTCGGATAAACGAATAGTACAGCTCGTCTGGATTAAAAGTAAACAGGTAACTCATAACAATTCGAAACAAAAACCAACGAAAACTAGTCGAAGAATGGAAGTTGTATACCGCAAATTATGCCGATTTTTGCACGTTGCTAACTAGAGCACTAGAGTGATTAAGAACTTGGCAAAATTGTAGAACAGATTCTGCTCCAATCATCACGGGTGTATATGTTAGCATTGATGTTATACGTCACTATACGTTAGGTCTTTGTAAATTCTATTAGTCAGTCAACAATCATATCAGTAAAAATAAAGGATAAAGCTTTCGGCGTTGATCAATTCATGAGGGATGCGCCATGCATTCGACTTCACTAAGCATCATTTGGAAGTGATTGAATGCATATTTGGCCTTTAAAATGATTCGCGGTGGCCTATGATGTATCGAGCCAGTGTTGCTATCCTCCCAGACAAGTCTGTTATCAATTTGCCGACCTCGGAGGGATGGAAGGCTTGGTGGGTCATGGACCCGGAGATCGATTCCACATGTGTGTAGCAGAGGCGCCTCCGAACACTGCGCCACACGCCCCTAATCATATCAGTAGCTAGAAAAATAAACATCAGCCGAAACATCGCTGAGTGTGACGGTGAAGAAATTCGTGTTGCAAGTAGTGGCAGGCCTCCTCCGTAACTATGTCGAGATCGAAAGTTATTTGTGTAATTCAATATGTAAGGTCAAATAAGATAACTTCAGCGACGCTGAGATATTTGCAAAACTGCGGACCGTAGGTGTCTGCGGTTCGGAGTTTTGCAAATATCTCAGCATCACTGCAGTTATATTTCGCAATATACCCTGCCGTTAAAAAAAGAGTAGGCAATAAATAATAAGTTAAAATTCAAATAAGATAAGAAATTGTNAGGTGTCTGCGGTGGGAAACGAACGCGCTATTGTCCTTCCCGGGTTGTAACGCGTTCACCACCACACCATGAGGGTCCTTCGTTTCGCCTACCTCTCAGCTAGTTCTATCGATCTTTTGCCATCAGCAGTCACCCGTCAGCGGGATTGAAGGGCAAAAGCGCGTTCGTTTCCCACCGCAGACACCTGCGGTTCGGAGTTTTGCAAATATCTCAGCATCACTGCAGTTATATTTCGCAATATACCCTGCCGTTAAAAAAAGAGTAGGCAATAAATAATAAGTTAAAATTCAAATAAGATAAGAAATTGTACGACAACCGCGTGTAAGCTCAACACAACAAGATCTTGTAAGATAAATGTCGCTGAGCTCAACGTTTAAAACAGCAGTAAAACTTGTGGTAATAGATTTGTCTGAAACACCTCACTAATTTGCGTGCCATTCTTGCATAGGGACAATGCTAATCTACCATCTACTGTTCCAATTTTAGTATGTCTTCAGAATGAGCATATTTTGGCCAGTGTCGCAGAGACAGATATGCAGGATAATACAAGCAAGACAATGCCTCGACTCCATACATATGCAACCAAACCACTATCCTTCCGAGGTGAGGAAATTAGTACCAGACTGTCTAAGTGCCTGCAATGTGTTCCCTTTTATCCACATAGACTGGCTGATGTCTCTGGTAAAGACCTGGTATTACCCCTATATGGCTATCCTAAGATTCCAGGAAGAATCGGCTCCACGAGCGTTCAACGGCATTCGCAAAGGAGACCTCTCAGGTCCTCAAGCAGCAGCTGAAACCACACACGAATTCGAAGGCATAGGAATGATGGATGTGGGGAAACTAAGGAAACGAAAATTGTGGGTGATGCAAATTGGAAATTATTTTTAAATATCACCTACGCTAAGGGATTGTAGTAAAATGAGGAAAATGTTCGTGATCTATTCAGAAGACAAGCGAAACGAAGGACCCACATGGTGTGGTGGTGAACGCATTAGCCCGGAAAGGGTAATAGCGCGCTCGTTCCCCACCGCAGACACCCGCAGTCCAGGGCTTTGCAAATATCTCAGCATCATTGTGATCTAATCAAAGTAGTTGGAAGGAGCAACCAAATCTCAACTGTTACATACATAAGCTCACAAACTGTTCACGCGATACAGAATAACGTGCAAAAAATACTATTTTCATAAGAGGCAAATGTAAGCACTGTTGAAATTAACAGAATCATACGTGGATTATTGTTGTTTGGAATTACTTCCTCTCCGAGCCTCAACACTTTTCTAGTTTCAAATTTTTACCTGGCCAACCCATTATCAAGAGCAGAAACTGTTTGAAGAGACACCGCAAGAAACAAGAGCATTCTGAAAACAACGAAGAAGGCTAACTGTTTGTTAAAAACTTGGGCAACGAATATTTAGATACAATAACTTAGAACGGTGAAACTAGTCGACATACGAGAAACAGCATTAAAAATAGCAAGTAGATGATAAGTGAAAAATGTTAATATTTAATCACAACGATGCTGACCGCATTCACAAGTCAACGGGTTAGCTAGAAAACAAGCTAGGGTAAATGTAACGCAAGTGCCTCAGTGGTGAAGTGTGTAATACGCGAGCGCCCGGAAAGGGTAATCGTGGTTCGATGTGGCGGCCCGGAGTCCAAGTTTTGCCAATATTTCAGCATCGTTGTGGTTGTACTTCACGTGATAGCTTGCCGTGAAAAAGTAAAGTAGGCAACAAAAGCAAAAACAAGCAAAAGGCTAACACTGCTAATATTTAAAACAACAACTAAGAAATTGGCGGACGATTCGAGGTCACGCGAAAGCTTAACGTTAAACCCGTAAACTTCACCATAATATATTCCATTTATAAAAGGCATCACTGAGTAAGGATGCCTCATTCGAGGAGATGGCTCACTGAAGAAGACCTAACTCGACACGAAGGCGAAGCTGCCACGTCGAGGCGAATAACAAGCGAGGACCATCGACTCGGATCATCGGCTCTGAGGAAGACGAAAACGTCGAAACGTTAGCCGAAAATAAACATCATTATCAACCTCGTATAAGTTCATCAAAGAAAGAATGCATATTGATTAGTGATACCGAGGTTAAAGGAAAGTCGGTTTCGAAATATATTCCATTTAATTGGCTGCCAACTGTTTCACATTATTTTATCACTTATCCATCTATGATAGTCAGTAGATTGTAAATAGGACTATGTCTTTCAAACTATCTCACCATATCATTCTATAATCCTATTTTTAGCAACT
>UYYA01005102.1:0-40584 GCA_900624975.1 Angiostrongylus costaricensis
GCCGAAACGTCAGCAATTGTGTTCTAATAAATTCTATATTAACAACCTCGTGTCTGCTTATTGATGAAAAACATTGAGTCCTTACTTCGTTGCTCTAAGAGTAAGTGTAATTTGCATAAGCTATCCTTTCAAATTTAGATACGTTTAAAGTTAAAATTCCCGCAAAATTGAAAAGTAGATCAAAGCTTTTGAAATTTTCCACCGACAAGGTGCGGGAAATGGGATGATACCTTGGGGAGCCATGGTGTACTGTCGATCGATATCCAGCTTTTTGAACTTCTTTGCCTTTCGAATTTCGAGCCCTGACGTGACAGAAAAATTGATGGAAATACACGTCTTGGGCATGCATTGTGCTCAACACAGTTGGTAATTTAAGTGTTAACTAGACGGACCATTAGACTGCTGAAAAGTTTTGAACTCCTGCCATTCATTCATTCATTCATTCATTCATCCACTGAGCCCATCCCCATGCGCGATAGATGACAATTGCTGTAGGGACTCTTCCTTACCTCTTAGAGAATATTCCATGCCATCTAATAACATTGTAGGTTTCCCATGTTCATCGTGTATCGCCCGTCTCTACCCGATGTTCCCGGTGCTGTTCAACTCAGTCGTGATTCTCACATGCCGTCAGCTTTCGTGCCTAGTGTTTATCCGAGTAATCGATTACCTGCCTGAATTAACGTCGATCACTCCGGACGTGTTTTATAGGTAGATATTTATTTTCGATGGCCCCGTATTCCGTGTTGGTGACCGGAGCAAATCGTGGCATTGGTCTGGGACTTGTGAAGGAATTCCTCAAGAACAAGGAAATTCAACATGTTGTCGCTACGGCACGAGAACCTGACAATGCAAAGGTGGTCCATCTATACAATTATTTCTTTGTTTACTTGTTTATTTAAGTATTCAACAGTTGTTCATGATTTGTCATGCAAAAAGTATACTCAGCCACCTTGAGGGAAAGTGTTTGTTCCACTAATCGATTCTTTATACTGCGTCGCTGTCTAACCGCTGCAGAGTTTATGGAAAACATTTAGAAGTATTCAGAAAAATTGCAATAACACGGCCGACATAAAGGCGAAAGAAAGGACTCGCATGGTGTGGTGGTGGACGCGTAACCCACGGGAAGGGTAATAGCGCATTCGTTCACCATCGTAAAAACCTGCGGTCCGGAGTTTTGCAACAAATATCTCAACATCACCATGGGTGTATTTCACGCAATACTCTGCAATTGAAAGAAAAAGCAGTGAATAAAAAGTGACGAGTATTGACAAACATTTAAATGTTTGATGGGAAATGCCAAGTACTACGAGAATGTAGGAGGAGCACTCATATGAGCTTTTCGGTACAAGGCCGAGCATATGCATGCAAATCCTCCTCTCTTATGTCCGGGGCTTCGTAGCGAAGTTGAAAACTGTCCAGTCCTGCCAATCCTTCTCCAGAGGTCGTCAGCTCAATTTTTTCTATTCTGTAGTTGCAAGGTCAACCACTGTTTGGTGAGACAGGCATTCGTACAATGTTCCAATGGTTTAATGGTACATTTTTAGAAGAAAAGTGTAAACTATCTCTCCGTGTTGAATTTTATTCACTGCCATGGCCTAGCTTTCACGGTAGGGCATTGTTTGTGAAACAACCACAATGATGCTGAGATATTTGCAAAACTCCGGACTGCAGGTGTCTACGGTGGGGTACGAACGCGCTATTGCCCTTTCCGTTGTGGTTGTTTCACCAATAATAACCTGCCTTGAAAGCTAGTCCAAGGCAGTAAATAAAAAGTCAACATTGTGAATTTCAACTGTAGCCTCAGTTTAACTGGGTTCAATGCCGATTTGTGCTCCCCAGATCAATCCCGTTGACGGGTGATTGCTGATGGCAGTGATCAGTAGAACTAGCTGAGAGACAGGCGAAACGAAGTACCCACATGGTGTGGTGGTGAGCGCGTTACTCCCCAGAAAGGACAATAGGGCGTTCGTTCCCCACCGTAGACACCTACGGTCTGCAGTTTTGCAAATATATCAGTGTCATTGTGGTTATGTGGTTATTGGTTATCTCTCCATGTTTTATACCACCCTCACCCCCCCCCCCCCCCCCCCCCCTTATAGTAGGGACCCTGCAATACACACGGGATCCATTCCCGCACCCCAGGCTCACCAAACCCTCTATCCCTTTGGGGTCAGCAAATTGATATAGTAGTCGTCTGGGAGGATACCAGCACTGGCGCAATACATCGGTAGGCCACCGGCAGTCATTTTAAAGGCCGGATATGCGTTCAGTAACCTCCAACAGTCTTCACTTAAGTCGAATGCATGGAGCATTCCTCAGGGGTTGATCAACGCCTAGAGCTTTATCCTTCTTTATCCTTTATAACCCATCACCTTATATTGTGCGAACTGCAGAAATTTTTTCATTTCATTCCTACCCTTGCACCCATCGCGCACGAAAGTCTTCGAATTGGCCCGTATTTCTGACTGCCACGAGAGGATTTGGTCTTACTCATGAGTTTTGTTGAACACTAATGAACCAAATTCTGTTTGGAATCATGGGATAGTTCTGTTAGTGTTTCCAGGTTTTCACGATAGCCAGTCGTCGGCATTTATGCATAGAAGTGAGCTTTTCATAGGCAAGCTTCGTATCGATTTGCGAACCCCGGAGGAATGAGAGGTTTTGTGGCCACGGACAGAATTGTAGACTATACGCGTGTTATTGTGCTGCATCTCCACTGACCACCGCACTTCTCGCTCGCCTCGCTGTAAAGCATTAAAAAAAATTAAGTGCAAAAAGATGTGTAGGCGACTTTTCCAATGAGCTTGAACTCAAACCTCCTAGCAGAACAGTTGTTTACGATGATTCATGCGTTAAATATGTACTGGGTTCTAACTAGGATTGTTCCAATAAAGTGTTAATAATGAAGCGAATTTGTCCTATGACGAGCGTACTAGCTGACTATGAGCATTAACCGGAAACTTTTCCAGAACGTCAATTTAAATGCGGAAGATTACACACATTAGTGTGACACCTATATTTTAAGGACATGGGATAGCTCGTCCTCGAGAGATGGTATTTCGTTTGTTAGGGTGTCTTTTATAACGTCTTGAATTGTTGGAACAACTTTTCATCCTTAAAGGAACTGAACGGAATCAGCGACAAGCGGTTGAGCGTCGTAAAACTCGATGTTACTAGCGACGAATCCATCAGAAGCGCTTATAATGCGGTAAAGTAGTTCATATTCATCCTAGAATTGGGCAGTAAATTTAAGCCTTCCGTTGTTTCTACGCGACCTACTTGCCTTTGAAGGCCTTTTTGTGTGAAAATTCGTGTATTATCATTCCCTACTAGAAATTTAGGTCGAAAAACTGCTTGGTGATCGGGGCCTCACAGTCTTATTGAATAATGCTGGTATATTTGTGAAGTATTTCACGAACCAGGAACCAAATCGTGCTGATATCATTAAGAATTTTGATACGAACGCTGCAGGAGTTGCCGTACTCACTCAGGTAACGGAATTTGAACGTATTGTATTCTCAGAACTATTTCAACATTTACGTAGTGTAGGTGTTTCTACCGCTTTTGCGAAAAGCAGCGGCCCATGCTGCTTCTGACGAGTTTACTACGGATCGAGCGGCCATAATTAACATCTCTTCTGGAGTAGCCTCAATCAGTACCAATACTACTGGATCGAGCACAACTGGAATGTTGGCCTACAGAATGAGCAAGGTGAACCAGTCGCTCATCAAAACGCTTGGATTAATTGCCTTAGAAGTTTTCAATGCTGATTTCTACTAACGTGTCTTCTAGTCTGCACTGAACGCGTTGATGAAAACAATGGCAATTGATTTGGAGCCGGAGCACATCCTAATTACTTCTTTATGCCCAGGTTGGGTGCAAACGGAATTGGGTGGCCGGAACGCTCAAATAACTGTCAGTAGACGTTTTTAATATTGACGAAACTAGTATTTCCATGAAGTTTTTGAACTCTCAATTTTCTTTCAGGTTGAACAATCCGCAGAAGCATTAGTGACTTCATTTGCTAAGTTGAACAAGGATCATCATGGCGGTTATTTCAGAAGAACTCTGGAACCGATACCTTATTAGAAAATTTGTGGATGCGAACTGCCTAGTAAATATTTTTTTTTACTTTTTACGCTTAAGGGAAGTTTACTAGTACGACCTTATGTGAAGAACACTGAAATTGCTTGTTACATCTGGGATTACTCATTTCTGTAATGTTGTTTCATCAACTGTTGTTATGGCATGTTGTTTGAAAAAACGAGAGCTAGGTTGGAATAGTTAGAAACCATTTTGGTAGCTTCAAGAAGTGCAAAATGGCAGTTTTTAACCACTATACTGCAAACTTCTTAGTAGCTTGTGTGGTTTTCGAATTTACAATTATGTCTGCGAATGTTTAACCCTCCAGTTCCTTGAATTCCTACGTTATCAATTATGTTTACTTCTCAAAGCGACGGTTTGCCATGATTTTGGAATAGTTTTGTCTTACTAGTTCGGCCTAAACCTACATTATCAGCAGATAGACACAACCTGCGAGGATTTGAACTGCAGTTGAAAGATTCAGTACCTGGGAACGGCGTTAGTTTTACCTGTTGATTTATAGGTAGCCAGAGTGCTTTTGTGCGCCTTCAGACCGTACAAATGGGTCAGTGCGGGTAACGAGTTACTAATAGGCACAAAGAATCCGCTCAATCCAGCAACATTCATCGTTGTGTAGTCAAATCTAAGTGGTAAATCGCCACCGTAGTGTTGAGATTTTATCATTACGCAGTTCATCTATCATAATGGTAATATTTTTATTCTTATTATGCTGAAATTTCCTAGAGATAGAATATACAACGTGCTCTTAAAGTCTTTCATCGTCACATTATGCGAATAACTGTGATTTTTGAACCGATTTATGGTGAACACACAGAGAGTTCGTTCCACTTGACCGCCTTAACAAAAATTGACATGCACTACTTAGTCTCTTCTCTGCCAAGCAAGAAATTGAATAATAACCGAGGAATGTTCGGTAATGCCTACGTTTTGTAATACTGCACAAGACTGTACCTAATTGCCTGAAACATCAAATATCATTAACTTCGTTGTTTCGCAAGGAAGTAGTAAACTGTTCCACTGTTACGCCTCCTTCGGATAAGCCATCGTTAGTATGCTACTGAAGTCAAACCTGAATCGCTATTGTGCCTGAAACATTGAACATAATTGATCCTTAATACTGAAACATACAGTAGTAGAAAGATACAAATATATATAGAAAGAAATAGAAACTATTCTGGGAATAGTTGCTATATTGCCAATTTCCAGTCATCTTTCTTCTTCCTATATAAGACATTAAATGCGAATGCTTTGCAGCTTAACGAGACCCGTCCATTTTGCAATTTTTTCTAAACTATTGCTTTAAGAAGCTATTTCTAGGAAAAGTGCTTTCTTGCTCAAAATACTCTAGAAGGTTTTCATAATGCTGAGATCTTTGCAAAACTCCGGACTGCCGGTGTCTGCGGTGGGAACGAAAGCGCTATTATCCTTTCCGGTGAGTAACGCGTTCACCACCATACCATGCGGGTCCTTTGTTTCGCCTGTCTCTCAGCTAGTTCTATCGATCACGGCCATCAGCAATCACCCATCAAGTCACTCAGAAATTACAGTCAATCACTCTAGATAATGCTTATAACTGTGATTTCCAACAACGATGCCGCAAGGCGCTGGTTCGACTTCGCGAAATGCGGCAATCTCTCACCTCAAGGCGGTGGAAAAATTGTCTGGTATCCGCTTGCTCCTTCCAATGCGTAGAAGGTGTCGCTTGTGATTGATGAAGATTTGGGAGCGCCTTAGCACTCCTGTCGCAGGATTTTACAGGGAATCTACTTTGTCAGCCACCTCTCACCTGTGGTCAGGTGGTTCTCGAGCTAGCATTATTAATTTAAAAGCAGGTCACTTCTATCAGCTGCAGTGCCAACGATCTCGAACGATTCGAGCGGGCGCCAATTAACTTTTCTTTAGTGGTTGTCGCATGCAAGAGAAGCCCGGTGGGTTCCGCTCGCCCTAAGGACTCGTGGAGGGCCATATCTTTACAATAGATTTGTCGTGGAAAATTCTGACCATGGTATCTATGGTCTTCGGGTAATGTGTTTGATATTTAAAGGAAGTCAATCACTAACCGCTCTTGATCATTGGTTGTCGTTCTTATACATTACGTTCAACGCTCATCTTATTTTCAGTAGTCTGACAAGTATAACGATGTCTTTGATTTTTGATCGCTGACGTAAGTCGGAACTTCAAATTCTGTCTTTGCTCCTAGCGATTCTTTTCTTCTGCGCATTTCATAACGGTGACTGATCTTCTTTCCTGCATACAGAGCGACCAGGTTTCTGACACATATGTCGAGACAGAGAGAATCGTAAAGTCGAAAAAGTGGGTAATTAATCGGGTACTCCTTGCTCTCCGCACTACACCCTCGATGCTCCTAAAAGCTCCAAGCTCCCAAGCCGCTCGTGTTCTCCTGCTCAACTGTGAAACTAAGTGTCCATCATGTTAGCTTCCCAACCCAAATTGGCATTGCTGGGACACACGGAGATATTCGTTCCCTTGAGCGTGGATATGGCCTCCAAAACCAATTCGTTCTTTGTGAACATTATCAAAGTGAGGCTTAGTCGAAGCACACTCATTTCGCAATCGCTATCAAAGTTGGGTAGTATTCGTTCCGCCTGATTAGTGCTCCACGTCATAAGAGTAGTGTTATCAGGAAGGCGATGATAGCGTTATTGTTGATCAATGATTTTCACTCCTAAGTTGTAGCATTCCATAACGTTCTCGAAGGTGGCAGCAATTAATTTTAACTGAATGGTATTGCCTTGCCGAACACCTCTCTTTGTGTCGATGTTGATATCATTATGGAATAGTGATATTTTTCATGTTGGAATTTTCATATAGCTCACGGTGAATCCTTATATACTGAGCGGGGACGACTTGGTTGTCCAGCGCTTCCATGACTTCTTCCATCTTCTATCTCAACTGGATCCAAAACTTTCTTGAAAACAGCAAAACTGGTCTCCGATAACGAATCTCTATTAATCTCGACATTGATCATGTAGGTCATTGTACTCTTGATGAGCAAAGAAGCAGTTGTTACTTTGCTCTCGCTTACGAAAGAGCTGACGTTTTGGCTGGTTTAGCCTTGTTCAGAGCCTCAAACGATCAAATTGACTGCAATCTGCCTAGCTAAACGCCTCTACAACCAAAACAGAAAAATCACGAAGTCTAGATTTCAATCGCATTTAAAACAAAGCAACTTCTTGGTACACTCACCAGTTTCCACATTTTCTAATTTCATATCATAATCCACTATTTTACGTGGCGATCAACCGGACAGAGTTCACATGGAAGCGTAGTATGCCTCTCTTACATTAGAATACCAGTCTTAAATACTGCGTGAGACCTCATGTGATAGCGAGGCATTCCTCCTTGCAGTTTGTTTTCGGATTTCTTTAATTTATCCAGAATGCTTGGAGAGTTTTGTACGCTGAACCTTCCGATTCTTGTGTGATGAAAATAAGCAGAGCGGTCTCTTGTACTCTAACGACACCTAAATACGACTTGTTATCATGCGGTGCCTAGATACCAGAGAGATCCGAGTAGTAATCAGAAATGATTTTCTCTATAGCTGTTCTGGAAACTGTAACCGCTCCCTCTGGACGTCGGACTGCAATCGTCTTGCTTTTGTAACTGACGGAGTTTCAGTGGGTTTTACGAATGCTTTTCCCAACTTATGCAGCTTCGACCACAACTGCTGTCGTTCTCTCCTTAAGATCTTCATTTATGTTACGCCAGTTCCAACTTGAGTTTGCGGTGGCCTGTAGTTCGTGCGATTCCACGTTGGCGTGCCAGCTCGAATGTTCTGGCAACATCAGCTCTTGGTGGTTTTAGAAACTCAAGTTTCATAGGGTTAAGATGAATTTTTGAATAAGCCAATGGTATTTCTCGTCGATATTATCAAGAGCGCCATGTACCCAGAGAACGACTAACGATCTGAATAAACCCTAGTCTATGTTTGTTTTGCAGGCTCTTTTTTCAAACATCGCGTTTGCTCTCCTTTCCAAGAGAAATGGATGGTGCAAAAGATAATATGGTCTGATCCAGTGTCAAATTTTTGAAAGAACAGCGACATCGGTTAGGCAATACGTTCGATTCACTAGGATATGGTGTATTTCGTTACGGCCCTTGCCGTTGGGGAGCTCCCACGTCCAGAATTCAGGGTGGCGCTTTTGAAAGTGTGGCTAATCATGAATGGTTTTGGTCTTCCTGATAAACTCAGAGAGCCACTGCTCGTTTCATTTTAATGCGTAGGTTCCAATGTGTCTTTCTTAAGATTTTTCTGGGTCCATTCTTAGCGTCGAAATCTCCAATGATGAGTGTGAGGAATACATGGCCTTCTCTGTAGAACTTTTCCAAGTCTCTTCAAAACGCTTCGACTTTGTCTTTGTCGTAGCTTGATGTCGGTGCGTAGGAGAAGAAGATTCTTAAAGGCGGTACTGATTCACATCTTCTCAATCGTAAACGATAGACTCGTGCTGATAATTATTCAAAAATCAATATTCGTGGCCAAAGTCGTGTTGATTAAAACGGCAACGCTGCCGACGCCTCTACTGCCGCATGTTCTGAGGAACACTTCTTCTCCGATGCCATAGACGGTGTTGAATTGTTCTCGTCTTCTAGGCTTATTCAGTGTGTGGTACCTTATCCTTCTTGATTGCATGATCAAATCCCCTGTAGAGGACTCAGATGCAAGTATGCGTTCATTGTAGGTGCGGATGGTCACCTTAGTCCTTCATGGTTTAGGCGGCCTAAAAGAGATCTGACGTTTTAGCAGCGCCTCCGTACTCATCATATGCAATGTTGCCGTATTAGAAGCTCCTTCTGTGTCAGGGAAATGAGGACCGTTTATTTTACTGTTGTTAGCTTTTGATACGCACTTTTAGTCACCTTTCATGTACTTTTTGTCACTTGGTTGCAGAATTTTGGCCGAGTTGACCACTAGAATAGAATCCGCATGAACGAAACCACGCCCACGCCGTATGCATGAATATGTCGTAGTAAACGCAGGCGGCATGTGTCAAATCGGCGCAGCAGAAAAACGGATTTCTTGGATCTATCTGCAACTCGGGGAAGCAGAGGACAAATCCATGCGCAAATTTGAAGACCTTCATAGAATCAACGCTCGTAAGGGTATCGTATGGAACGAACGTTGTAGTTTGAACAAGATATGGTTTCGCGTCGCGTGAAGCAAACAAAAGATTAAAAATGGCGAAGGTGTGCCCAACTTGAACTATCACATTCACTGTCTTTTGCGCTGCTTAGCACTTCTTTTTTTAAACACTTTTCGTTCGCTATTTTTGTCATCTTCGGTCGCTTTTGGTGGGTTTTTGTGCCTACTAAGATAATATTAAATTCTATTCCACGTGTTAAATAAAAAGGATGGAACTCTCGACGTCGACAAATCAGTGAGAGATGCGTCATGCATTCAACTTTATTGAGCATCGTTTGGAGCTAATTGAATGCATATCTGACCTTTGCAATGACTCGCGGTGGCCTACCTGTTGTATCGAGCCAGTGCTGCTATCATTCCAAACAACTCTGGTACCAATTTGCCGACCCTGGAGGGATGGAACGGTTGGTGGGCCATGGGCGTGGGGATCGATTCCACATGTGTGTTGCAGGGCGCCTCTGACCACTGCGCCATACAGGCTTTTTGTGCATGTTAACTTGAATAACTGGTTGCTTGCTTGAGATAACTTCGGTCACTCTAAAGGTTTTTTTGATCCTTCCACTGATAGATATCGATTTTCGATGGCCCCGTATTCGGTGATGGTGACCGGAGCAAATCGTGGTATTGGTCTTGGACTTGTGAAAGAATTCCTCAGGAACAAGGAAATTCAACATGTTATCGCTACGGCACGAGAACCTGACAAAGCAAAGGTAATTTATCTACATAAATAGTTAGATATTTACTTCATTATTCACAAGTTGTTACACAGAACTGAACTCAGTTAGCTTTGATGAAAATATGTGCTTTTACTCCACCTTATATTATTGCGGCAGATTTAAGTGAGACTCAGCTTAAAAATGTTTAAAAGAAATTTCAAGTTCTGGACCAGAAAAATTTAGTAGTAGAGCAAGGTAATATGAGTGCCTGCTCACACGAGCTCTCTCATCAAGACGGACCCTGCGTGGGCCGAGTATCCCCTTCTTTAATGATGGTGAACTAGTTGATTTATTGGTGTCCTCCTAATTTAATTTTCATTTTTAAATGTCCATCTAGATTTTTTTTGCCAAGAAATAATCACTGAGAACATATTCCCTCATGTTATAAACGAAAATTTTGGGAGGGAACTTGAAAAACTTCAGAAATCAACATATGAAAAATGTACAGAAGGGCTAGTGGTGATCAACTACTAGTTTCCTCCTCAAGGCTGGTAAAATTTTCCTGAATAACAACAGCTCTTATCTATTAGCAGAGTCGTTGAACCTGATTAACCTCAAGATGGAGTTGTATAGTGGTTCTGAAAGGATACAGCCAGTAGAAAGTTAAGAACAAAGTTAATTTGATGACGCTATTTTGAAAGGGAAAGTGACTGTGCACGTCAACTGAGAACTTTTCCTTAACATCGATCTGTATGTGGACGATCATGGTTATTGAATTGAAGACCTCTGTTCTAAACATACGAGATCTTGCAAATATGGTATAAAATGGTTTTTTCATCATGTTTTGAATTCATAGAAGAAATTGGTCAACCTTTGCAGGTATTGAACGAAATTAGTGACAAACGGCTGAGCGTTATCAAGCTTGATGTGACAAGTGACGATTCTATCACAGACGCTTACATTGCGGTAAAGTCACCCTTGAACGTGGACAGTCACCCTAAGCTTTCTGCTGTTTGCACTGTACTTCCTTGCCTTTGAAGGCTTGAAAGGCTGTCGTTGTTTTCTACGAAAACTCATGTGTCACCATTCTCTATAAAGAATTTAGGTTGAGAAACTCGTAGGTAATCGTGGTCTCACCGTATTAGTGAATAACGCTGGTATATTTGTGAAGTACTGTACGAATCAGGAACCAAATCGTTTTGATATCATTAGGAATTTCGATACAAACGCGGCGAGTGTCGTTGTGCTTACTCAGGTGAAGGAATTTGAACGTATTGCACTCTTAGAACTATTTCAAACTTTACATTCTACAGGTATTTTTACCACTTTTGCGAAAGGCAGCCGTCAACAGTGCTTCGGATGAGTTCTCTATAGGCCGATCAGCCATCATCAATATTTCTTCTATATTGGGCTCAATAAGCGGTCATAGAACTGGGTTGAGCAGGTTTGGGTTGTTGGCGTATAGGATGAGCAAGGTAAGTCGACGGAAAATTTTTGCTTCTTGTCGTAGAAGCTCCTGTTTAGAAGTTTTGGATCTTTGAAGTTAGATTTCTATGAAAGCACCTTCTAGTCTGCGCTGAACGCGCTGACGAAAACAATGGCAATCGATTTGGAAAAGGAGCACATTCTCATCTCCTGTTTCTGCCCAGGATGGGTGCAAACAGATATGGGCGGCCCAGCAGCTCACATAAATGTCAGCAACCACTTTTAAAATAGGAAAAAATCTGGTATTCTTAGCGAGGTGCTGAGTCTATTTCTTTTTTCAGGTTGAAGAATCCGCAGAAGCACTAGTTACTTCATTTGCTAAGTTGAACAAGGAACACCATGGTGGTTACTTCGGAAGAAATTTAGAGCCGATACCTTACTAAAGCATTTGTAGTTGTAAAATGTCTAATAAATAAACAAGTAGATAAACAAATCTATGCTTTATCCACGTATAAAATAAAGTGGTCAAGTCTCATTCCACGCGTCTTGAAATAGTGGAAAAGGTAATCTTTTCAAAAATGCAACCTTTATTTCACTGTATTTCAAAAATTCTACTTTGTACGACCGATCTTCACATCTAGTGTGCAGATCCCACCACTTGCTTTCCATTTGTTCCTTGGCTTTACCGTTTGTGAAGGTCTTCGTACCTTTTGCATGAGTTCACCTAATGTTTGATGTTTTCCGTTTGCGCCATGAACGTCTTTGCATACTATTCGGATCGATGCCCCCGAGAATTCTGGGATGGCCGAAATCCACACTGCTTCTACCTATGATTCCTATAGAGGTCAAACCGTCTCTGGAAAGTTAATGGTAAAATTTCAAAAATTGAGTGTAGTAATTTAAATTTTCCAGATGTTATTCACAATTGCAGTTTTGCTCACCGTTTTCACGGCAGGACCCTTCTGTTGCGTGAAAACAGACAGTCTATTGGCAAGAGTAACCTATAGTATATCACCGCTAGCTATACAAGTAGTCATGAAAAAGAAGTAATGGTGCGAAATTGGAAACAGGAAACAAGGTGAAGAAAAGTAAACGGAAACCGGAAAATGTTGAAGGAATAAAAGCGAGGAAACTAAAAGAAAATTCTGTAAAAGGCTCAAAACAAATGTGAAGAGTAACCGAAAGACCTTGAAGCAGGCTTGCGAAGTGGAGAAGTGGACAAAATGTTCTCAGAAACTCGTGAAACGTTTCGTCGTTTTGGGTGGGAAACAACAATTGGGTTCACTTTTGATAGAAATTAGCTGCACTGGAAATTGTGTTCCTTTCCATCACGAGGTAGCACTGAAATTGATTCTTCATTTTCTGAGGAAACCAGAGGACTATTACAAAGACCTAGCTCTGTTCTGACTTTTTCATTGTTTTCACCAAAACTCCTTTTTGGACTTAGAATTGTTAAAACAAAGGAACTCGTAAGTGGCGAATCGAAAAAGTGTGCAGATGTTAAGGACACTTAAAGAAGGTACCTGCGTCTTCCGAAAAAAGAAAGGACTGGCTGGGAGAAACTTTCCAGAGAATGAATTTTGCCAAAAAGCGAACCTTTTGCTATTCTTAAAATCTCGTTCGTTGTGTTTGTAATCCATTTCTCCCGTATTTATTTCACTTTGTATGTAGGAAAGAAATATAAGCACTGCAGATATTTCTACAATCTCCGTCTAGAAAAACCGAAAGAGATCAAATACTAATGGAGCCATAAAGGATAAATGGTAAAGCTTTCGGCGTTGATCAATCCCTGCGCCACGCATTTGACTTCATTAAGCATCGTTTGGAGGTGATTGAATGGATATTTGGCCTTTACGGTGACTCGCAGTGCCCTACCGATGTATCGAGCCAGTGCTGCTATCCTCCTAGAGAAGTCTGGTACTAATTTGCCGACCCCGGAGGGATGAAAGGCTTGGTGGACCATGGGCGCGAAAATCGATTCCACGTGTGTGTCGCATAGCGCCTCAGACCACTGTGCGCAGTGTTACGGAATCGTTCAGTTAAGGTTGATATCTTCGGAGTAGTTGTATTGGCGAAGAACTGTCACAGTATGAATTCCAACTCAGATGTTGTGACTTTTTATTTGATTATTATTTTTAGTATTTCCTTAAATAAGAGGTTTGAAAATAAGAGACAGGCATACCGACCTCGCATCACCTCAAAAAGATCAGTTTATAAGGTCATACAAATAATATTTTGGTCATATTTCGACTATTTATGCCAAGGTTTATATAAAGTCGGTCTTTTGAAGTATTAAGAGATTTTCTTCCTTAACTTTTTCCTTACTCTGACGAATATATCAGTTCATCTCGATTTGTGATTGAAATAGAGAGAGTGCCCTGCTTTTTGGTTGAAAATTGGATTAGATCTACATGAATGCTTCAGATGGCGCAATTCGGATCCAAGCGGAAAAACTTATTTCACGCCGAGTCTCGCAGTATGCAAGTGTCGGTGGACTCAGGAAGTCTCCGCAATTTTGATGGTCGGAGTCGAACAGCTGATTTGGATAATAAATAAAGGATATAGATGACCAACGGGAGGAACAATTTCCTCAGTTGGAATGTCAACTTACATTCATATTTTTTTTTTGAGAACCAATTGCTCCACATCAGATTCATATTGATGACTAACGCCTGAACAGTGCTCCACTGATGAAGATTGAACTGGATATGGACTAGCAAGGTCCACAACGCGAGGGATAACGACTGTACACCATCGACTTGTATCGATCAGCTCTGAAGAAAACGAAGACATTGAAACATTAGGCAGTAGAGGCTATATAACAAACTCGTGTAAGCTAGACAACCTGAACAAATGCATTATTATTGACGCTGAGGTTAAGTGAAAGTTGGTTTTGTAAAGTACAAAACTAGAGGCTCTCAACGTTGATCAAACCCTGAGGTGCCATCCGGCTCACCGAGCTGTCTATCCCACCGGGACGGTAAATTGGCCCCAGGCTTGGCTGGGAAGATAGCAGCACTGGCTCGATACATCAGTAGGCCACCGCGAGTCACTATAAAGGTCAGATATGCATACAGTCACCTCTAAACGATGCGTAATGAAGTTGAGTGCATGGCGCATCCCTCAAGGATTGGTAATCGCTATTACATTTACAATCTACTATTACAGGTAATTGCTAGGCCCAGTTTATTCATTTTCACTTTGTGTGGTTCAGTTGTAATATAAACTGTGTTGTTAACAGATTTTAGAGGTTATATTTCAGAAGTCAAAGCAGAAGTTTGGACAAGTTAACTTCTGCGAACACACACTCGGATGTAGGCATGGCAAAAGATTAGAAACATTACTGGAAAAAATTTCGTCGTGTAAAATACTACATTGAAAGTGAAAGAGGTTGTGTACGTCCTTTTGCTAATGAAGACGTTGAATTGATGGATCCGTGTAAGCATTTACATACAACCTATCGAGAACTTGCAGGAGGACTCTGTGGAGGCTTCTCAACTATTTCAGACGGCCTCAAATACATTAGAAAGGCGAAAAAGTTCGAAAGGTGGGTGCTGTAGGAATTGAACGACAATCAGAGGAGGTATCATTACGGGGTATCGTAGATACTTCTCCTACGCAATCATTACGATCCGTATCCCAAACGCATTGCGATTTTCCGCAAGCAAATGTTGTTCTAGATAAACGCCGTCGTAAGACAGCAGTGAAGCTTTGCAGTACTTTCTAAGCTCGGAATTGCGTCAAAACAGTCATCCATGCTGATTGTGTGGTGGTATACAGCCAGTTTGATCCATCAAAGCTTTCTGAAACTGGGTAAAACGATTATGACAAAGAATTATGTCTGGGAAGTCGAAGAAACACCAGAAATAAACGTGTGAGCGTAGCATTTGTCAACAGGGAGACTCAAATTCTTCTCAACGTTCGATCAGACGTCGCGTTAATGATGCTGCAGAGGCTGGGAGAGCTGGTCTACGAAACTCTGCCTAATCCACCGCATTCGACGCTTCTTCAAGCATCTCGGCAAAGTACTTTGTAAAAATGCTTCAGAAAGCAAGCCGGGACTAAAGCTACCTTCGACGATTTCATCGTCCCTAGAAGGCCAGAATTTCCTGCAAATAGTATAAATAAACATGCTTTCAAATTTGGATATCTCAGGGTTATTATTTCGATTGGGAGAATTTATTCTCATCTAAGGTATTCCAGTTCAAAGGTATAGGTGGAAACCAAAAATTAAATCCTGAAAGATTTAATATGTATAATACGAAGGGGCAAAGAAAAATCTTTGTTTATATTGTTGAACTTACACGAGGTTGATATGAGATGTTTATTCGGCTAACGTTTCGACGTCTTCGTTTTGAATTTCTGAATTTCACTTAAATTTTTTAATTTAATTTCATTTTTAAACTTGAAAAATATTGTTTTGCTATTCGTCATGTGGTAGCTAGCAAAATACCGGCTGCTGAAGGGTGGATTATCAGTTGACAACCAATTATCATCAACTGATATTTATACCAACAGCAACCGCCTTCTTCATATTCTTGTTGAGCAAGCCTGAGATGTCATTTTATTCCTTTTTCAAAAAACAAGCTGACGTTTCAGCGGATTTCGCCTTCCGTAGAGCCTAGAAGGGTCACGTTGATATCAATTTACCCAGCCAAACACCTCCATAACCAGACAGAGAAAGCACTAAACCAAGATTTCAATCAGATTGAACACAGAATAGCTTCTCGGTACAATCACCGCTTCTATGAGGTTTTCACTGAGTATGTCGCGTGCAGACCGAACGCACAGAATTCACATAGATGCGTAGTATACCTCCCCCCCCCCATCAAAATAACAGGCTTATATACTGCCCAATACCACGCGTGATAATGAGGCATTCTTCCCTGCGGTTCATTTTCGAATTTCTGAAATTAATCCAGAATGCCTCAAAAAAGTATAGAAACACCGCTAACGATGGTCAAATGAATCAGAGTAGCATTAATGTGCCTTGAAATTCAAGGCTAACCGCAGTAGGAGCCATGCCTCGTCCTGACGGTGCGCGCTCGCTATTAGAGCTGAGCCCAAGTTTCTCTTCTTTTGTACCTATTTATAATTTCTAACGTAACCTTGCGTAGGGTCGCATGTAGCTTACATGAGCTTCAAGATAGATTCGGTAAGAAAGTTAGAGACGAAGCTCAAAATAGCGAGCTGCAGGAAGTAGGGGCATTACCACCACCACTAATTCCTCAAGCGTTCTTTAGACAACAAGACCCTAACAATGAAGTCGATACGAAGATTCGGACATTTACGAACGAAACTTTCAATATCCTTAATCACTATCGCGCGAAAAGATACAGCTCCGACCTCATTGAAGTGCAAAAACGTGGTATGCGAAAGGTACAAGAGCTGATAACATTGAAAAACATAAGATTGTCCTTCTACTTCTGTTCAGCAAACACGAGGTGCTATTTTATTCCTTTATTTACGCACAAGCTGACGTTTCGGCGAATTTCGACTTCCTCAGAGCCTGGAAGGGTCAAGTTGACAGCAATCCACTCGGCCAAACACCTCCATAACCAAACAAAGAAACCCCAAACCAAGATTTCAATCACTTTGAACACAGCTTTGCACACTCACTGCTTTCTATGAGGTCTCCACTAAGTATGTCACGTAGAGACCAACCGCACAGAAATCACGTGGAAGTATAATGTGCCCCTCACATCAGAAAAGCAGTTTTATATACTGCCCTATATCACGCGTGATAATGAGGCCCCCGAACCACGAATGGGTCAAAATGACAAGAGCTGCTGGTTTGATTGAAACCATCAGTTATCTCTCAACTAAAAGTTGACTTACCAACACGTCCCATCTTGCACCTGCTTATAAAAACTGATAAGTTAGTATCCAGCGATGATCTTGCGTCTGCCGATCCATCATCATTTAAGGTTAGACCTATCAGATGTGTAGACGGGCCAACGGATAGGATAACGCGGTTTTTAACACTAATATCGGCCCAGTTGTTGAAACACATTCCAGCCCATCTTACGAACACCCAGATATTTCTGGATAGTCTACGTATTGCTCAGCTCAACGGTGCGTACGTGATAGAGTCCTTCGAAATTACCGCCCTTTATACAAACGTGTAGAATGACTCCGCTGTTCGAGCCATATTCGAACTCCTTACACAAGACGAAGGAGAAATAAACATGTATGGCTCCAAGATAGAGCAGTTGATGACACTCTTGAAAAAATGCCTGAGCTGCTTAATCTTCAAATAGTCCGAGAAGTACTACGCCCAAATACGAGGGTTGGCAATGAGACAACGACTGGCTCCAAGCCTTGCCATTGCGTTTATGTCTAAGGTGGAAGCACCAGTAACCGATCTCGGGTCGCTACTCTACTGTAGATATATAAATGACTGTTTTGACCTTTGCTCATCACAAGAGGAAATGGACAAATGCTTCGAATTGTTAAACGCACAGTCAGAGTATATCAAGTTCACCCTAGAAAAACCGAAAGAAAACTGGCTTCCATTCTTGAATGTCCAAATTAGCCTGTCGGAAAACGGCTACATTACGAAGTGGTACCGAATGCCAAGTAGCAAAAACATCTTGGTTGAGTATCTCCCCTCTCACCCCTCTCACACGAAAAGGCCGCTTGTAAGAAACATGTTTTGAACAGCAACCAACGTGTGCACGGGAAGATAGCAGAACGAAGAATCCTGGAACCTGGAGTGGGAAACAGCCATATCCAATAGCAACGAAACTGTAGCTCCTCGAGACAGGTGTAGAAGAAAGCCCAAGCCTCTAAACGATAACTCTAGCGATAGTAAGATCCCGTTTATCCCGCTCTTCATCTTATACGAGCTAAGTGCAGCTATAACGGGCTGCTTAAAAAGGACTGGTCTAGAGAATTCGATTAGAATAATCGAAATACCACCGAGCACTCTAAAAGTCAACTAGTTCGCAACCGCCTGTATGACCGTCTATGTATAACGACAAACTGCATAATTTGCCCTCACGGTAGAGACGGTGATTGCATGTGCTCGGGTATAGTTTGTCCGATCTCCTGTAAAACGTGCGGAGACGAATACGTTGGTGAAACGGGTAGACCACTCTACGTCCGTATAAAAGAACACCTAGTCGCTAAACTTAAAGTTAAATCATGTACCCCGCTGGGCACGCATAGTACACAGAGACATAACGGGGAAGATTTTGAAGTAGAAGTGACGATCCCTCGCACAGGAGTCGTAAAACACAAGCGCACAAAATTTTTGAGGTATTCTGGATTAATTGTAAAAACCAGGAAATGAACCGCAGGGAGGAATGCCTCATTATCACGAGTGATATCTGGCAGTACTTAAGATTGTTGTTTTAATGTGAGAGCTTCCACGTAAGCTCTGTGCGGTTGGTCTCCACGTGAAATATTTACTGGAAGACTAATAGAAAGCGGTGAGTATGCGATGAAGCCATTCTGTGTTCAACGTGATTGAAATCTTGGTTTAGCATTTTCTCTGTGGTTATGGAAGTGTTTGGCTGGGTAGATTGCGGTCAACTTGACCTTTCCAGGTTCTACGGAAGGCGAAATCCGCCGAAACGTAAGCTTGTTTCTGAATAAAGAATGAAATATCATCTCGCGTTTGCTCAACAAGAATATAAAGAATTACTTGATCAATGCGAGGTTAATAGAAAGTCGTTCGTGGGAACAACTGCTTTGTATAAAAGAGCATCTCCGGGTGTGTTCGCTCATTCGAGATGCTCACCTAAGGAAAACCCTGTTCGAAGCGAGAGGAAGACGCCACATCGAGAAGAGGAACAACTGTGGACTATCGACAAGGATCGTCAGCTCTGATGAAGGTGAAGAATCAAAAAATTAAGAAATCTTTGGCCCTTATGGCTGGGACGATGACTGCATGAGCTCAAGAACGATATACCTGATTTCTTGCAGTAACTGCGGAGATAATATTGGCAAAACGGGCAGCCCTCTATGTATCCGCATAAAAGAACACCTAGAGATACGAAAGCATAGCGGTGACGATTTTGATGTAAAAGTCGCTATCCTCGCACGGGATCCTAAAACACCAACGCGCAAACTCCTCGAGGTTTATTGGATAAATGCCAAAAATCCTACATTGAATGGAAGGGAAGAATGCCCCGAGATCACCCGTGATCTCGCCCCTTACCTTCGTTGATGTGAGGAGACGCAGTCGTCAACCATATGCGACGCTGAGCGGCTGTTCTTCCTCGGTGGAAGACAGGCGAAAGAAGCGGTGGGTTTTCTCGAAAAGCCGTAGATCTTGTAATTATCGCTCAGATTTTCATCTTCCTGTTTGTGCTGTTGAAGCGTTTGACCTAATAAGTTGCGTATTAGTGTACCCTTCCAGGCTCTGAAGAAGGCGATTCTGCCGAAACGTCAGCTGCTGTTGTATTGTATTGTTTCTCTGTGGAAGTAAACGTATGCTGTTCAACAACCTCGCGATTGCTGGGAGAGAAAACGACGATTTCATCATCCAGTGCCGAGGTAAACAGAAAGTTGATCCTGGGTACTATTATAAGAAATCTTTGTCTAAGAAGGGCACCAACCTTCAGAAATAGGACGGATATTCCTGTTCTCTACTAACTTAATAATTCCACTCATGTATCTGTACGAGCTGCCACCATGCATCACATTCATTATTAATGTGATACGAGTTACTCTGATCTACTGACGCTTTTGAAGAACTCGCCGCCTGCTTCACTATGGCAAAATGTCATTGTTCTTTAAAGTAAAGGATATAAACCAAGCATTGAGACGGCATGCTGTACTATGTACATAATTTATTCATGTATTTACTTCTATGACACACCTTTCTATACCATGCGGAAACGAGCACTCCTTTCATTCGCTTCGTGTCGTTGAAACAATTATGCACTAAGGTCTCTGGGTTTTCGCCCGTATCCGGCTGCTATCTGATCATTTTGCCTTCTTCACAGACGTCGCCGAATTCCGATCAAATTGATTCTTAACCTTTTTATTTATTGCCTATTCTTTTTAATGGCAGGGTATTCTGCGAAATATAACTATTATAATGATGAGCTATTCGCAAAACGCCGGATCGCAAGTGCATGTGGTGGGAAACGAACGCGCTATTGTCCTTTCAGGGGAGTAACGCGTTCACCACCACACCATGCGGGCTCTTCGTTTCGCCTTTCTCTCAGCTGGTTCTATCGATCACCGTAGACATCTGCGGTCCGGCGTTTTACAAATAGCTCAGCATTATAATAGTTATATTTGGCAAATTGATTCTGTCTAGAATCCTGGTCTAGCTTTTCTAGAGCGTTCCTATGTCTTCACCTAACCAGTCTCAGGCCTTTGAGAACCGAAAAACTCTCCATAAAAGTCTAGTACAAATTCGCTAACTAGATTGTTTTGAACGGCTCTAAACCTGATAATACACTACTATATATAAATCGATGTGCACAGAACTTCTTGATTGTTTCGCGTAACATAAGCAGGTGGCTCAATGAGACACACTTCAATCGAGATATCAGCCATGCTGAGTTTTACGCCTACGTGGCAACTATGGGCTTGAACTCAGTGCCAACACTGTAATAAATAGGTAGTAGTTTTAAATGGAAAGTGCCTTCGCCGTAGTATCTTTGCGACTGTAAATATATCTGCGGGAAAACATTCTATTGGTTAGCTTTCTACAGGAACACAGTGTTATGAAGGGATCCTTTACCACGGTAACACTAGCTTCATACAGAATTCATTTCTAAATACTGTAGCTTGCATATCTTGTTTTCTTCTCAGCAATAGCGAGCTCGTTATTCAGTACATTTTTGCTTCCTGACAAAAGAAATCACATCCAACACAACGGTAGCTGATGTCCCTGCAGTATCGCTTGCTTCCTTTTTCTTTCTCTTCTGAAAGCCGATCTTCCGAACAACTATAGCTTCGTTCACAATAATGGATTATGAATAGGATATTTTCTCACTATATTCTTCACGAGGAGACAAGACGTATTAGTTTATTCTTTACTAATGGTATCACTGTTGTTTCTGAGGAATTCGCCTTTCGGATTTGCGAACGCCTCTTGTTTTTCGCGGCCACAGGTTAACAACACTGTTAATGGTTCGTTCACTTTATTGGTCAATTCATCAATTCTCACTTTCTTTCTCTTCTGTTTAAAATCTGTATCGTAATGTGGGCGTTCTTAAGTTGGATCGATGTTTCTTTTCAACCCCTCAATGCCTATTCAAAAGAAAATGACGCTTTAATTCAAGAATATCTCGGTGAATTGTAATCAACGTCTGACATTTTCGCTTCTTTATATGAGTTTCCTTGGTAACATAAATCCTAAAATATTATAGCCATTAAGATATCCATGGTCGTTTCAACACAAGTGTGCTAATGCTGCGATTACTCTCTAAGCCAAGTGAGTACCACTTTTTCAGAAATACGAAGAGGAGCAGACTTTAGCCAAGTTTTCATTTTTGGACGACGTCCTTTATAGTGGTAGACGCCGTTAACTTTTACTCTACCCGTCTAAAGTTTTGACCTGACATACTTTTGTTTGTTGCAGATTATCTTGTCATTTTCCCTATTGGTATCGGGGCATTACCTTTCTTATGCAATCCACTTTATGCAGACGAGCAGAATTCATTAATCGTGTTCTTCTGTATGGTCGTCTCCACATTTCTACAACCACCAACGGCTTCAATTTCAACGCACATTCTCGATATTTCGCTAGGACGACCAGCTGAAGGTGTCACAATCCTTGCCTACGTAGAAGAAGGAGGGCAATGGAAACTGATTGGGAATCGGTACGTAAATAATAGTTATCTAGACTGCTTTTCTGACTTATGGAATAGATATTGTAAGTTTTGCAGAGGTATAATTAGAGGTGCCCTACAATACTCACGTGGTCGTTGATTCGATCTCCCACTCTAGGCAAACCAAGCTCTTCTTGCCTTCGAAATCGATCACAGATGCCAGGCTATTAGAGAAAGGCGAAACGCCAACATAGTATATCACTAGGCCTAAAAAATTGATTGGGGTAAAATAAGCATTCAGTCACCCCTACGAAAAGTAGATTATGCTAGATCTTCAAGCTGAGCGTTGTGCTTTTTACGACTTCCGTTTTTTAATCCGATGTTATACTGCTTATTTATTTCATTTATGTAGCCTGTCTTCACATAAATTTTTTCTGTTCCCACTAGTTCTTCTATTCATTTCGGTGTGCTGCATCCGCAATCCCTGCCAGAGTCTTCGGATTTTGCTTGCCAGTTCTACTGCTAATTCAGCACTTATCATAAATGCTATTCAATACCGGTTGAAGAGACTCTCTCTGAAGTCCTCTGTTGACTATGCTGCGGTCGCAGCATCCTTCGGATATTAGTTGATAGAAGATAGCCTTTCCAAGGAGATTCTGGTGCCAATTTGATGAGGACGAGAGAGGCTTGATTGTCTTAGGTCGACGTCTATAACAGTGCAAACTTACTCCAGATACTTACGGCACACTTCCGTAATAATACCAATGAGTTCTATTACACAAAACAGTAATGTTCTTCATAGTAATGATGGTAGTTATTTAATGCTTTTCATTTCGTAGAAAATTGTTCGCCTTTAAAATCAAATCTTCATATTCATACGGTTAGCATAACTGTCTTCTTTTTTGCTGTCCAGCATACATTGATGGGAATTAGTACCCTACAATGTTAACGTCCAACGACATCGGTGCCTCTTCCTATATAAAGCGCCTTTTTCCTGCAGATCAACGACAGCTGACGGTCGGGTTCCATGGGTGTCACCTAATGTCGCACTGACGAGAGCCAATTACAAGTTGCAGTTCATGATTGGCAACTACTATCAAAAATTAGGCATTGAAACATTTTATCCATATATTGAGGTAGGTCTGCTAGACGGATTCCCTTTGTTTTCATCGTGAAGTATTATTAAAGTTGGCATTATAAGATTAAATAAAGATAAAGCAGGAATAAGAATCAGCAAAATAGATTCGACAAGTCCCTATATGAAGGAAACAAACGAAAACTGTAAGCAGACATAACTGAAAATGAGGTAGAAAGTTGCTCTCTATATGTTGATCAGTGCAGTGTTGTGTAAAGATACGAAAGCGAACTTTGTCATCTTTACTCTTATCTGTGTTAATTAAACATTCATTTGCTTGAGTGGATATCTGCATATACTCCACTCCTCCTTGCCGAGAGTCAGCACTCTCCAACGAGCTCCACTAGCTCCACCAACGGGCAGTCTACTAGGTTCTGTAGTGGTGGTTGTTATTTTTACGAGCTTTTTATTCAACTTGAGATTTATTTCTCGCCGGAGACATTGCACCACTCGTATATCTCTATTGTCCACAAGTGCTCTATCTTTATAGCAGATATCATGAGTGCTAGTTACGACGAACAAAGAAAAACGTAAAAACGAGTACATAGGTCTTCTAAGAAACAGCGAAACGAACTTATCACTTGAAACTGCATGCGCCTTCGGGTAAAGACTATGTCGCTTTTGGTCGGATCTCATCTCACTGTCGCCATCTAAAATTATGTCACGCTATTTTCACCGCTCAAGTGCACTTTACCATAAGGGAGGTAATGTGGGCGAACATTATACTAACAGCAAAAATTGCCAGGAATAGCTGGACATTCCTGAGTTTGTTTGTGCGTCAAGGAAGCAATCAGATTGCTCATTTTCAAATAGTTTACTGTTCGGGCTTTATAGAGAATAGAGAATATAGAATATATAGAGCCAACTTCTGTTTCCATGTGCACACGCACTACACAAGCACTGAGCTTTCCTTTATATTGAACTAATTCTCAAAAACAACTATGTAGTCTTGGTGTTTCTAGAAACGCATGACGACATGATGTCAGTACTTTTAGGTGGTGTTCACCATCACAAACGCTGCTCAGCACTATCACGTACCGCTGACGCTTAGTCCATATGGTTATTCGACGTATCGAGGATCATGAGACGATCACTTTGCACTTCCTTAGTCTCTATTGTCCACAAGTGCTAGCAAAAACATTTTCTCATATTGTGGTCATATCATTTGTGGTATTCAAGTGGAAACAAAAATGTTTCGCCATATACTCTCTGTCTTTTCAGTGTTATGTTTTCAATTGAAGCGAAGACGTAACTCACCCCTGTCGCTAACTAGAGCTTTACATTGGCTCCTTGAGTAGTCAGGAAGTCGAGGTTAACACGCTTTTCACAAAGAATGGGAAGGCTTGCTAAAGTAAGACTTGGGACATGAGTGGCTTGCTTGCTTAATTTGATCTCCCTTCCATAAGCTATGTTGAGCATGAAGTAATGGCTTTCTCGTCATGAGCATTACAAAAAACATTCAGCAAGGAATATTTGTCACCTACATCGCAGATGCATGCCTTCCTCTTTGCGCTTGGATTGCGCTGGAAGATCAAAATATTCACCAAAGCTTTCCAGCAACTAGAAACCATTTAGAAAATAACCACAAGATTGCTGAGATATTTGCAAAACTCCGGATCGCAGGTGTAGCATGCGGCGGGGAACGAACGCATGGTGTGGTGGTGAACGCGTTACTCCCCGGAAAAGACAATAGCACGTTCGTTCCTCACCGCAGACATCGGCAGTCCGGAGCATTGCAAATATCTCAGCAATCTTTGTGGTCGTATTTCGCTTAATACCCTGCCGTAAAAATTATATAAAGCAGGAAATAAAAAGTAAACATTGTTAATTCAACTACAGCCTCAGCTTAACTGGGTTCGATTCTGTTGTAGGCTCCCCGGATCAATCCCGTTGACGTGTGATTGCTGACAGCACTGATCGAAAGTACTTGCTGAGAGACAGGCGAAACGAACGATCCGCACGGTGTGGTGGTGAACACGTTACTCTCCGTAAAGTACAAAAACGCGTTCGTTTCCCACCGCGGACACCTGCGGTCCGGCGTTTTGGAAATATCTCTACATCATTGAGGTTTAAATGTTTCGCGTCATGCTCTGCCATGGGAAAGGAATAGGCAATTAATAAAGTAGTGACTATATTAGACCTAATTATCTACTGCCTATTCTTATTTCGTGGTAGTGCATGGTGCGATTATGATGATGCAGCCACAATGATACCGAGATATTTGCAAAACCCCGGACAGCAGGTGTCTGTGGTGGATATTAAACTCGCTATTACTCTTTCCGGAGGCCAATGTGGTCACCGCCACACCGTGCAACTCCTTTCGTTTTCCTCTCAATTACTAGACCTTCATTTAGTGATAAACGTAGTGAGTTTGCAGTAATTCGCCGTCACTTAGACGTGGATATAACAGGAAAACACCTTCAAGACGGTTCCCTGTATCGCCGTTCATCTGAAAAGAAATTTAAAAATCGGTCTACAAACTGGGCACGAAATGACTCAAGGCGTCAAAGGGCGAGAAGTTCAAACCATCACTTTATTCGCAGCATAAAGTTGTGTTTAAAACGTTTGCATTATTATACTGATAGATACTCGTATCCACTGACGATGATCTCGTGTCTATCAGCCCTCAACATTCAAGGTCAGACCTATCCTCGGTTGCGTAGGGCATACTGATATACAATCTACTAGGCGAAATGCTTCAGTAACACTTACAAAAAGACGAAAAACTACGGTAAATACGTGATCAACAGCTTCTCAAAAAACTCACCGCTTTTCACGTGACTTCCAATGAGGAAGTTTAGAACAGCTGATTACAGTCGCATATGGTTAATGACTGCACCATCCCACATCAAAAATCGTTGCGAACGTACGGGATCAGGTCGCGTATGACCTCCGCGTATTCGTCCCTGCTATTCATTGTAGGGTTTTTGGCATTGATCCAAAAAACCTCAAGGAGTTTTCGCGCTGGTGTTTTGGACTCCTGTGCAAGGATATTGACTTTTACTTCAAAATCGTCTCCGCTATGCTTTTGTATCCTATGCGTGCCTAGTGGGGTACTTCGTCTTAGTTTTCGTTTGCCATCTAGGTGTTCTTTTATACGGATACACAAAGGTCTGCCCGTTTCGCCAATATATTCATCTCCGCAATTGTTACACGAGATCAGGTATATCGTACCTGAACTCATGCAATCACCGTCCCTGCCGTAAGGGCAAATTACGCAATTTGTTGTTTCACATAGACTGTCATATAGGTGGTTGCGAACTAATCGACGACGTAGAGTAGCCGGTGGTATTTCAACTATCGCTACCGATTCCTCTAGACTTACCCTTTTTAAGCATCGTTTTATAGCCGCGCTTACTTCATCGCTTATAAAAGGGGACTTTCTCTTGGCCAAGTGTTTCGCGTGGGCGCGTCGTTCTCCTTCTAAACTTATCTCGTGGGGCTGGTATTTCGTAGCCATTGGAGATGGCTATTTGCCGAGCCAAGTCGCGCGATTCTTCCTTTAGTTCCCTGGTAGTGCACACAGAGGTGGCTGTTCGAAACATGTTTCTCACAGTCCTCCTCTTTGTGTGTAAAGGGTGGGAAGAAAGGAAATTAACAACAATGTTCTTGTTACTTGGCTTTCGTTACCACTTTTTCAGGTAACTGCTTCTTGATAGGTTTATTTGAACGTTTAAAAACGAAACCCAGTTTTTTCTCGGTTTCTCCCGGGTAAACTTAATGTACTCGGACTGCTCGTTCAATAATTCAAAGCATTTGTCCATCTCCTCCTCCGTAGAGAAGACAACAAAACAATCATCTACATATCTGCAGTAGAGTAGTGGGCGGAGATCGAGAACAGGGGCTTCTATCTTAGACATAAACACAATGGCAAGACTTGGTGCCAATCGCTGTCCCATTGGCAGCCCCCTTATTTGTGCGAAATATTTCCCAGACCATCTGAAAATCGAGCAGTTTAGGCACTCCTTTAAGAGAGCCATTAGCTGCTAGATGGATAAGCCAAGCATATTTATTCTTCCTTCATGTTCAACAAGAAGTTCCAAGATGGCTTGCATTGCGGAGTCATTCGACACGTTGGTGTACAGTGCGGTAACGTCGAAAGACTCCATCACGTACGCGTTATTAGGAGACGCGTTGCGTAGACGTTCTAGGAACATTTGGGTGTTTGTGAGGTGAGCTGGAATGTGGTTAAGCAGCAGGGTTAGTATTAGGCTTAAAAACCAGGTTATTCTATCCTTTGGCCCGTCTACACAGCTGATAATCCGTCTAACCTTAAATGATGACGGATTGGTTGACGCATGATCATCAGGTGATACCAACTTATGTGTTTTAATAAGTAGGTATAGGACGGGACATATTGGTCTGTCGATTTTAAAGTGCGAAATGACCGATGATTTTAAACCTGCAGTCTTTGCCACACTGACCCATTGATTGTTTAGCTTTCGGTATTGACTTTTATATTTCTTTGCAGATGATGGGTGATAGAGAGTAGCATCACTAAGATGTTCCTCTATTATCTCAACATCCAGCTGGCGAGGGATAACTACGAACTCTCCCCCCTTATCACTAACAGATTTCGAGTTTATTAATTCTCTAATTTCCCGCATGCCACATTTTTGTGCGGCTGTAAGGTTAGAGATAAACTTTCTATCGCAGTAGTGATCAAGGGTCTTGAGAACGCCGTCCGAAAACACGCGGAATTTTGTGTCAACTCCATCGTTAGGGACCTGCTGTCTAAAAAACGTTCTAGGGAAAGGAGATGGTGTTAGCGCCGCCGCCTCTTGATTTTTATCTCACCCGGGAGAAACCGAGAAAAAACTGGCTTCCGTTTTTGGACGTTCAAATAAACCTATCAAGAAGCAGTTAGCTGACAAAGTGGTACCGAAAGCCAAGTAACAAGAACATTCTTGTTCATCTCCTTTCTTCCTACCCTTTACACACAAAGAGGAGGACTGTGAGAAACATGTTTCAAACAGCCACCTCTGTGTGCACTACCAGGGAACTAAAGGAAGAATCGCGCGACTTGGTTCGGCAAATAGCCATCTCCAATGGCGAAATAGTAACTCCACGAGATAAGTTTAGAAGGAGAACGACGAGCCCACGCGAAACACTTGACCAAAAGGAAGTCCCTTTTGTGTTGCCTTTTATAAGCAATGAAGTAAGCGTAGCTATAAAACGATGCTTAAGAAGGGCAGGTCTAGAGAAATCGGTAGCGATAGTTGAAATACCACCGGCTACTCTACGTCGTCAATTGGTTCGTAACCGCCTATATGACCGTCTATGTGAAACAACAAATTGCGTAATTTGCCCTTACGGCAGGGACGGTGATTGCATGAGTTCAGGTACGATATACCTGACCTCTTGTAACAGTTGCGGAGATGAATACATTGGCGAAACGGGCCGACCTTTGTGTATCAGTATAAGAAAAACACCTAGATGGAAAACGAAAACTAAAGCGAAGTACCCCACTAAGCACGCATAGGATACAAAAGCATAACGGAGACGATTTTGAAGTAAAAGTCAATTTCGTTGCACAGGAGGCTTAAGCACCAGTGCGAAAACTTTTTGAGGCCTTTTGGATATATGCCAAAAACCCTACAATGAATAGCAGGGAGGAATGCCCAGGGTCATACGCGACCTGACCCCGTATGTTTTCATTAATTTCTGGTGTGGGGTGGTGCAGTCATCAACCATATGCGACTATAATCAGCTGTTCTAAACTTCCTCATTGGAAGTCGCGTACAGTGAGTTTTTCGAGAAGCTGTTGATCATGTAGTTACCATAGAGTTTTTCGTCTTTTTGTAAGTGTTATTGTAGCGTTTGGCCTAGTAGATTGTATATCAGTATGCCCTTCCAGGCTCTGAAGAAGGCAATGCTGCCGAAACGTCAGAAAGTGTTTTATTGTATTGTGTTTCTCTATGGAAGTAAATGTCCGCTGTTTAAAAACCTTGGTCCTACTCTTTTCCAGGGTTCAACGAGCCTCTTACCTTCTGGATTTGGAGTGGTTACCAGATTTGTTTTGGTACAGTTCACTTTCTGCAATTCATGTGGGAATGCTTCAGCGCATCTATCTATCTTAGGATCTCATTAAGAGTCTGACTCCTCCAGCTTTCACCAACAGTCACAGCGTAGAAAAAACTGTCAAGCAACGGCGGGTTCGATACACAGAAAAGTGGTGTAATCTGGACTTCTTATAAACTAATCAATAAATTCAAACCTCAGATAGGACTTGAAAATACAGTGCTGGTTTCTCGTTTGTTAGCGGTGCGAAAATCGGAGAGTGTCCAGCTTGCATGCTAATTTTCGAATGGTAACACATGCTTATATCTGCATTTGCATGGATTCATAGGTTACAACTATCGGAACAAATTTGCGTTAATGTTCACCTCTTTCGACCTCTGCCAGGCTTCTAACATAAATAAGAGGTCACAAGGTTCTCTACGCCTTCTAGGAACTTGGCCTCTATTTCTTCTCGACAAATAAAACAAACTCCCACAGTTGGGTAAATCTGCACACTTGAACGATTCCTTTCTGTTAGAAGTCGTGAGAAACATTAGTACATCTTTTATTTCACAGATTTTTCTGCTTGTTAAGCACACTCAGAGCCCTTCTATTTCGTCATCAAGGAAAACTTCTGCTTCGCCGATTCAAAATTTGTCTCATTGGTGGTGTTTGTTGAGAACAACGCCAATTTACAAAGCACCACTTTTGCGAGGGCGTCGCTTGCACTGTTGGAGATCCAATAACGTGGATTGTACAATCTCACAGCAACTTCTTGTTTTTCTCAGGATAGCTACGCAATTTTTTTTCAAAAATTATGAAAGCTGTTCTGAAGTTTTGTAAGGTCGTTTCTACAGAACATTACTCCTTAGGGGCGCTCGCATGGTTTAGTGGACAGTAGTTCTATGATATCGTGGAAGAACTAGCCAAATAGATATATTGAAAAAAAAATCAGGTTTTTTCAGTCGACGACCACGAAGAAACTAGTCACGACGACGTTCACCAAGCGTTTTACTACCTTTACCTTGGACAACGGTTGATGAATAAGCATAAAAATGCAAATTTTACGAAGGGTATTCTTGTCACATCACCTGTATCACCTGTAGTCCCGTTGATCGTTGAGTGACTCGAACCGGCGCCAGTCAATCTAACGCTTTTCTCTGTCGCGTGCAAGAGTAGCCCAGTGGGTTCTGTTCGCTCTAGGGACACGTCAAGCCTCATATCTTTGCTCAAGGCTCCTTGTGAAGAACTCTGACTATCGGGTCGGTGGTCTTCCTGCAATATGTTTGACATCCCAAGGAATCCAGTCACTAACACCCCTTGTCCATCGGTTGTCATTCATACACATTACATGTCCGGCCCACCTTTTCTTCGACAGTCCGGCGTACAGAACGGCATCTTTGATTTTTGATCGTTGATGCAGGTCGGAGGTTCGGATCCCTTCCCTAACTTGCGTGGCACGGGATATTCTAGCATCGTCCTTTCGAATGTGCGTTCAATAGCGTTGAGTGATTTTTCATCCTGTTTACGCAGCGACAAGGTTTCTAAAATATGCGTCAACGAATATAATGGAAGTACATTATACTTCCATGCGATTTCTGTGCGGTTGGTCTCTACGTGACATACTTAGTGGAAACCTCATAGGAAGCGGCTCTGAGGAAGGCGAAATCCGCCGAAACGTCGGCTTAATCGTGAACAAAGAATAATAACACCTCGCGTTTGCTCAACAAAAATACGAAGAAAATCTCTTGAAAGCTCCCCAGGCCGCTCGTTTCCATATGCTCAGCTCTGTAGGTCGTTCATCATATTGTTTTCTCGACCTAGATCGGTATAACTGGAGCATTCTAGGATATTCTTTCCGTTGAGTATGAAAGGTGCATACGAAACCAATCCGTTCTTCATGAGCATCATTTTCGTGAGGTTTAGCCGGAGACCACTCTTTCTACAGGCTTTATCAATGTGGGCAAGCATACGCTCCGCTTGACTATGCACAGTGTTATGAGGACAATGTCATCAGCAAGGTGAAGATGGTGCAACTGCCGACCATCGATTTTCACTCTCGTATTGTCCTATTCTAATGCTCGCATGATGTTCTGGAGGGTGGCGGTAAATAATTTTCGCGAAATGGTATCGCCTTGCCTAATTCCCCATTTGACGTCAATGTTAATATCGTTGTAGAATGGTGATATCTCGGTTGTGAAATATTTGTACAGATCACGAAGAATCCTTATGTACTGAGTAGGGACTCCTTGACTATCAAGGACTCCCAAAACTGCTTCTATCTCAACTGAATTAAAGACCTTCTGTAAATCGATGAAAGTGAGAAAGAGCGGTCTTTTGTACTCTTGCGATACTTCAATGAGCCGTGTTACTGTGTGGATGTGGTCCACCGTGCTAAGTCCTTTTCGAAACCCTGCTTGCCTACATGGCTGTCCTTTGTCTAGTGTTCTGTCAGTCCTGTTTAGGATGACTTGAGTGAAAAGCTTGTAGACGACAGACAGCAAGGAAATAGTTGCCGATATCGTGTAAGTCACCCTTCTTAAACGACAACACGGCCTTGCTGATATTCCACCAAGTATGGACCTTGCATTAAGACAGGTAACGTGTGAACAGCCGAGCCAGTGTGTTTACGAAGACTGACGGAATGTTCCTTACGTGTTCTCGTCTTATCCTTTTCGGACCTGGCGCTGCTCACTTTTTCACCGCCGAGGTGGCATGTCGGATTTCGGAAGGGAGAACGGGAGGTGCAACATATCCTTCCTCCTTTATTTCATTTGACGAGAGCTGGATGTGGCTATCGAAGAGATCTGAGTAGTATTCGTGAATGATTTTCTCCATTGCCTTTCTGGGCGCTGTCACTGTTCCGTCTGGGCGTTGGAGTGCAATCATCTTCGTCTTGTAATTGGCGAAGCTTCGGTGTGCTTTACGAATGCTTTTTCTAGCCTCTGCATTTCGACCATTACTGTTGCTCTTCTCTCTTTAAGATATTCTTTTATCGCCTGTCTGCATTGTTTTACGTGTTTGAACGTTATTTCGCGGTTTACCTTCTGTACCTTCTGTTTACTACAATAGAGAGTATCATAACGAAATAGACCATATCGTAGTAAATAGAAGGTTTTGCCTACCGTTGTCGCTGTTGTCCCAAAATTCTACGCGGGATCAGACCAACGCCTTCTTCGTGAAGGATTCCATTTCTCATGAAAAGGAGAAACCATTCTGCTTCAACCATTACTGCTGCTCTTCTTTCGTTAGGATCTTCTTTTATCGCCTGCCTGCATTGTACTGCAGGTTCGAGTGTTAGTTTGCGGTTGCCTGCAGCTCGTACGATTCCGCGCTGGCGTATGAGCTCAAGTGTTTCTGGAGACAGACGTCTCTTTACGACTTTCGAACTCACAGCTTTCATAGCGCTAACGTGAAGATGTTGAATGAGCTGTTCGTATTCTTCGCCGATGTTATCAACAACGGCATCTTACCAGGAATCGACTAATGAATTAAATAAGTGCCAGTTTAAGGCGGTTCTGGGACATCGGTTTTTGAATTTATCAGTTTTTTCTCCTTTGCGCGAAAAATAGAATTTTGCACGAAGGAGTCGATTGTCTGATCCCGTGTAGTATTTTGGGACAACAGTGGCATCGGTTAGGTAAAACCTTCCATTAGCTATGATTTGGTCTATCTCGTTATGGTGCTCTCCATTAGGAGACTCCCAAGTCCAGAGATGAGGGTAGGGCTTCTGCAATTACGAGTTACCATAGACGGTCTTGGTCGCCATGATAAGCTGAGATAGCCGCTCACCCTGTTCGTTCCATTCTAATCCGTCGGCCCTAATGTGACGTTTTTCAGATGTTCTTCTTGGTCCAATCTTGACATTGAAATCTCCAAGGATGACCTTGAAGGATGTGTGCTTTTCTCTGTCGAACTTCTCCACGTTCATGCAGAACGCTTCAACTTCTTCTTCGTCATAGTTTGATGTCGATGAAGATTGTTTAAGCCGGAATTAATCCACGTCTTTTAATCGTAAACGTCCGATTCGAGTTGCAAGTTGTTCGAATGAATCGATGTTTATAGACAAGCTCGTGCTGACGAGAACGCCGACTCCTCTACTGTCGCATGTTCCGAGGAACAGTTTTTCTCCGGTGTCATAGATGGCGTTGAAAGGCTGGCGTCTTCTCGTCTCGGCTAGGCCGATGATGTCGTACCTTATCCTTCTTGCTTGCATGAGCAACTCTTCTATCGAGGACTCGGATGCAAGTATACGTTCATTGTAAGTGCAGATCGTCACCATAGTTTTTTGAAATCCAGGCGGCTTTCATTGGCTCTGAGATTTTAGCAGCCTCTCCGTACTCGTCCTACCCAAGGCTGCGAAATTTGGGGCTCTTTCGAGGTCAGAGGAATGAGGCCCGTTTTTTTGCTTTGTTTAGCATTTTGATGCGCACGAATAGCTTGCTCGGTTCTGAACTTGGAAGCTCGGTATACCCGTGGGTAGCTTGCCAGGCTGTCGCAGAATTGATATGGAGCTTGTTGTAGGCGACTCCTACCCGCCTCCCGTATACTTCCCTCTTACTTGATTGCAGGCTTTTGACCGACTTCATTCGTTGAATACAATCTGCATAAACGAGAACGCAACTACGCAAATTATGCGCCAAATCGGCGCAGCAGAAACGGAAAGTCCATCCTCTTCATCCACCGGCGTCTCAGAAAAGCAGTGGTCGCTTTTGGTCTGCGATTAACCCCCTGTGCACCACCTGTGAACTCGCCACGTAGCCTCGCGACTGACCGGGTCGAGATCCCTCATGTGAGGTAGATCCGTGGTCTTGTCACATAAAAATCATATTATCCATTCACACTCCAAAACACTAACGTACATGCCAAGCGGACTAAAATGAACTATTGAAGCGTGCTTGATGAATTCTAGAAATCAAGAAATTAGCAGCGACAAGGAGTACTTTGTGATCGATGATGACTTCGCTGGACTCCGCCCACTATTTTTTTAACCTTAGCCAACCACATTCCTCGTCCATAGATGACTCGCTGTGGTCACCCCCATAGAATAGCTGGACTGCTTATAAGGAATGAAGCGATGTTTTAAAAGATGTTGTTTACTATACGAATAGAATTAATATACTGATATCTTTTGTGGCGCTATAAATGTGTTCAACTGAGTAGGCTAAGTGAAATTATGCGTTGAAAGGCCACCTATTGTGAATAAATAGTATGATAATAACATTGTGCCTGCTCATTAAAAGACCATTGGTAAATTGATCAACACCGAGGTTGATAGAAAGTAGGGCCTTGAGGTTTCACAACTCTATTGACGAAACGAAAATGGTATCACAATGCAATCAATTTTTATTTATGCTCACTCTTTCTTTCCCACGACAGGGTTTTAATTTGTACTACAGCATCCGCTTGACTGGGTTTGATGTCTATTTTTGCTCGCCAGATTAATCCCGTTGCCGGGAGACTGCTGATATCACCTATGAAAAGCACGGCTGGTAAAAAAGACGAAACGAACAACCCTCGGCGATGAAAGCGTTAGTCCCGAAAAGGGTAATAGACGTGTTCTATCCCCACCTCAGATCTCTGAGGTCTGGATTTTTGCAAATATCTCAAAATCGCTGTGAAAATATACGTTTTTTTTTTTAGTAAAAACTAAGGGAATTTGTATTTTCTGCTGAATTATTTCAGCAACGAAATGATTTTTTCGAAGTTGAAAGTCCTCAATGGGAAAAACTCTTAAAGCACACCAAATCTCGGATTACTCGGAAACCTGGTCCTTCGCACAATATGTGAAGACAGTATAGGATACCTTTCCTTCTAAACTCGACATCTATCAGCGCCAGTGAGCCAAAAACCTTTATTAGAAACCCAAACACGGTTCTTATCGAAAAAAGTGGCGGCTGTTGATTATGATTTTCGATAAGAAGTTAATTTGCTGTGGCCATATTAGCCAAATTTTGTATACAGCCACCCAGACAATCATATTTTGTATTCTTTCTTTGATGAGCTTACACGAGGCTGGTAATGATATTTATTTATTTTCGGCTAACGTTTCGACGTCTTCGTCTCCCTCAGAGCCGATGATCCAAGTCGATGGTCCATGCTTGTTGTTCGTCTAGACGTTGCAGCTTCGCCTTAGTGTCGAGTCAGGTCTTCCCCAGTGAGCCATCCTCTCGAGTGATCCTCATCCTCACTCAGTGATGCTCTTTTATACACGATGCTGATGGTGGATATAATGATAATGTCCGGTGGTAACAACTTGTATTTCTTCCGGACATACATCATTGCGCACATCGTGCAGAAGTCGGTGTTTTTATCCGCTAGCACAAAGCGTAGTAATATTTCGAAACCGACTTTCCTTGAGACTCGGTATCACTAATCAATATGTATTCTTTCTTTGATGAGAGACCTGACTCGACACGAAGGCGAAGCTGCAACGTCGAGACGAACAATAAGCATGGACCATCGACTCGGATCATCATCTCTGGGGAAGACGAAGACGTCGAAACGTTAGCCGAAAATAAATAAATATCATTATCAGCCTCGTGTAAGCTCATCAAAGAAAGAATACATATTGATTAATGATACCGAGGTTCAAGGAAAGTCGGTTTCGAAATCATATTTTGATTCTGCTAAATATATAATTATAATAACAAGTAAATAAACGTCAGTAGTAGATGTACCAGCAAGATACTTCCGACTTGTAAAAGAAGCACTGTCACTGAGACAAAAGATCGTCTTAGCTCGACAGTCAATACACTTTTTCCGCCGCTGTCTAAAACATCAAGTCGTTCCGAACTTCATCAAACGAAGACGACTACACGACGTATGCGGTCTACCAGGGGACAGTCACCAAGTATTGGACGTCGAATAGCGAATACTACGCACTTGTCTACGAAGCCGACAAAACCAGATGTTCGCCAAGTGGAAGAAGTGCGAGACGAAGGAAAACTTTTGTGCTCAATATTTGGAGGGCCACCTCTGGAGGAGAATAGTGGGCGGGTCAGTGTTGATTTGCAACTCTATTAGGTCTAATGCTAAAGTAGCTTTGCGAAGAAAATTCGATGACCTTTTGAGTAAATCACATAACACAGCTTCAATGGCGCACAAAAATATCGCTAAAGAACATCAAACAGATCACATTAGGATAGGTAATGTGCAAGAAAATTCAAGGCTAACCGTGTTTGGAGGCATAACTCTCCCTGATGGTGCGCGCTCGTTATTAGAATTTGGGCCGAGTTTCTCACCATCTGAACCCATTTCTAAGATAACCTTGCGTAGGGTCGCAAGTGGCTTACATGAACTTCAGGATAGACTCCGCAAAAAAGCTAGAGATGAAGCGCTAAATAGGTGCGAACAACATCAAGTGAGGGCCCTACCAATAGCACCATTTCCCCCGACGTTCTTTAGACAACAAGAGCCCAATAATGAAGTTGATGTTAAATTTCGGATGTTTGCAAATGAAACTCTCAAAGTCCTTAATCACTATCGCGCGAAAAGATACAGCTCAAACCTCACTCCAGTGCAAAAACGTGGTATGCGAGAGGTACGAGAGCTGATAAGGTTGAAAACCATAAGACTTTCTGTTAGTGATAAGGGTGGAGAGTTTGTCGNACCTTGCGTAGGGTCGCAAGTGGCTTACATGAACTTCAGGATAGACTCCGCAAAAAAGCTAGAGATGAAGCGCTAAATAGGTGCGAACAACATCAAGTGAGGGCCCTACCAATAGCACCATTTCCCCCGACGTTCTTTAGACAACAAGAGCCCAATAATGAAGTTGATGTTAAATTTCGGATGTTTGCGAATGAAGCTCTCAAAGTCCTTAATCACTATCGCGCGAAAAGATACAGCTCAAACCTCACTCCAGTGCAAAAACGTGGTATGCGAGAGGTACGAGAGCTGATAAGGTTGAAAACCATAAGACTTTCTGTTAGTGATAAGGGTGGAGAGTTTGTCGTAATTCCTCATTAGCTAGATGTGGAGATAACGAAAAAGCATCTTGAAGATGCTTCGCTTTATCGCCCATCATCTGAGGAGTAATTTAAAAGTAAACACCGAGGCACTCTGGATTAATTCCAGAAATCCGAAAATGAACCGCAGGGAAGAATGCCTCATTAACACGCGTGATATAGGGCAGTATATAAAACTGCTTTTCTGATGTGAGGGGCACATTATACTTCCACGTGATTTTCTGTGCGGTTGGTCTCTACGTGACATACTTAGTGGAGACCTCATAGAAAGCGGTGAGTGTGCAAAGCTGTGTTCAATGTGATTGAAATCTTGGTTTGGGGTTTCTTTGTTTGGTTATGGATGCGTCTGGCCGAGTGCATTGCTATCAACTTGACCTTTCCAGGCTCTGAGGAAGGCGAAATCCGCCGAAACGTCAGCTTAATCGTGAACAAAGTATAATAACACCTCGCGTTTGCTCAACAAAAATACGAAGAAAATTACTTGATCAATGTCGAGGTTAATAGAAAGTCGGTCATGGCATAAACGTCAGTGTTTTTCAAAGGCATTCCCTATGACAAGTAGGGTCTCCAAGTGTGGAGAGCCGGAAACAAGCCATTGATTATCCACGTGCAGGTTCAATAAAATCAATATTAACACTACAGGTCAGCTATATACCAACTGCTTTCAATCACACTTCCCAAAAAATTAGAATGTCGCAATAAAAGGTTTTTGGCAGAGAATCGACATAGGACCGTCGTATATGCAATGGAACGGCCTTTTGAGGTAAGGTCACTTCAGCGTGGCTAAGGTCCTGGGCTAAAAAAACAGTGCTGGGTGACGCTACCTCATTCAAGCCATGTGAGAATTTGTTGCGAATTCGGCAGATACCAATATCAGATACCACAAAACAAAAACGGTGGAGATTCTAGTGACAGCACCGCCACGTGGATTTCAATCAAAATTTGGGTTTCAAAGTGCTTCAACTCAGATTTTGCACAAAAATGCTAAAACAGCTTGTTTAAGTTTGGTCGAAGGATCTATCTATAGGATCCTATCTTTAGTGTCAATCTACGCTATTAAGTAGTATATGTGGAGATCTGCGGCAACTGTTGTGTTAAACGAACGACAGTTAATGAAACCACAGAGAGGTGGTTGCGTACTAGTTCTTAACCCGTCTGCAATCACCTTATAATCCGATCGATGAACCGTGACTAAAGCAGTTGACTTCAAAGGAACCATTGAGTTAATTGGACATTCACTAGATTGACCGATGAACACAACCTTCGTCTAGAAGTGATTTCAGCACACATCGATAAGACCTTCGTGAACAAGAAGGACAGAAAGGTTTGAAACTACGTCTTTCTAACGATGTTTTATCGTTTCGATAGGTGCATATGCGTCCAAGCGAACTCTATATTGCTTGGCGGACGATTGGCTTTGATTACACATTAACCCGAAGTATTCTTAGAACTTCCTGTCGTTATAAAGCACTAATGTACTCATGTCTAAAAGACTTTCAATCAAGAAAAATACTTGAAAGAAACATTTCCTTCAATCTCGGCACCACCTGTCAATATGTACTAGTTCAGTGATAAGCCAACGTGAGGCTAATTAAAGATCTGTTAAAAAGCTTTCGGCGTTGACAAATCCCTGAGGGATGCAAAATACATTCGACTCTATTAAGTATCGTTGGAGGTGATTGAATGCATATTTAGCCTTTACAAATGACTCGCGGTGCCCTACAAATGTATCAAGCTAGTGTTTCTATCCTCCCAGACAAGTCTGGTACCAATTTGCCGAACCCGGAGAGATGGAAGGCTTGGTGTGCCATGGGTGCGGGGATAGATTCCACGTGTGTATCGCAGTGGCGCCTCCAAACACTGCGCCACACACGCCCACGAGGTTGATTAAGAAAGAAAAACCAAGTAACATGGAAATAATTACGACTGCAGATGAATTCTAAACACTAATAACTGCACGGAAATGGGGCAACATTGAGCACTATGCTCTGATACTTTATTGCTTGTTGAAAGCGAAGTTTTTTTTAGTAATTGTTAACCTACGTGGAGTCCAATGGGATTTTCATGACTGGCTGTGCATAACTTAACAGTCTTAAGATGCACTGCTTAGTTTCATAGATTGAAGAAAAGGCGAATTGTTTCACTGAAGAGTGCTTCAAATGGTTTACGCTTTACAGCACTCGAAATCGGACCCAGAAGGTTACGGATCAATGGCGCCCAGGCCATGAATTGTGCTGATCGGTATCTCGGCTTTCTGCACGAAATGCTGACTAAGTGCTGTTCCAAATTATCAAAGTGCTGTGGATTCTCATCCTACATCTATGGAACAATGAACGACAAACTCCGTCACGTAACATTTCCTATTTGAAATTCACCCGCACAAAATAATTTTTACATAGCATTTCATTTGAATGAATTCTGACGATTTACTGTGCTATACATTGGTGTACTCACAGAATTGAACTGGCACATGACAGTTAACAGCACGGAAGACCCAAAAAACATTTGAAATATCAGACTTAGAGTTAGCCGAATAAAACCCTCCTTTTCAAGTCCCTGCAAATTTTCGAATGCGAGAAAGCGCAGGTTGTTTATTCAAAAACGAAATGAAGGCCGATGTTTAAAGAATACCGAAGATGGCTGGTATTAAAACAGTTAAAAGAAAGCGATTGCCTTCGTACGTGATGCGTACACAGAAATTAGGCTAGGACACCGGTTTTCACGTCATTGGATACTTTTTTGATATTTTGAAAAAAAGATCACGTTGCAAACTATTCTGAGTCTTGTGTTCACGCATGGCTATAGAGATGCACGTGCCGAAACCCTTTTAAGGCATCGGTATATTGTATATACAAGGTTTGTGCTCATCGGTATATTGAATGGTTTCCACTCGACCATTTGGTAACCTAAGCGATTTAGTGTGTGGTGAGCTCATAGCACTTGCACGTGTCTTGTCACAAACATCAACAGCAGCAAGCAAAAGTTCTTCGAAGAACACCGTAAAGCGATCAATTCATTCCACTACATCAGAATATAATTGCAAGCAGTTCTTACGCGGAATAACGAACTGGGAGCGAATGGTATTCTCTCAAACGTAATGTGAAAGCTTGAAGTTTTTCGAAACCAACATAAAGAACGATCAAAAGCCGCCGAGGATTGTAGTATTATATGAAAGGCTGGAGTTCGGGATAGTTGTCGGTGAACAAACCATTACTATACAAGACGGCCATTGCGTCCACACATTGTTCCTAACAAGTCGGAATGCCGCACACAACACTTCCAAACTTGCTCGTAGCAACATTAGCCAGGTATTTGAAGTCATTCAACGGGAACGGGAGATCGATGCGCCGTTAGAGCTTTTCTTCCAGAGGTCGTTTTATTGGAAAGATTGCCA